>BPLR01016126.1:0-105600 GCA_021605095.1 Caerostris extrusa | reverse complement strand
AGTTACGTATTGCTTTTTTTAAATTCAAGTTTTCACGTTTTTTCGAGAAAAATTTTTAATTAAAGAGCAGCAAAAAATGTTAAAACTAATTAAACTATAACATGAAGATAACTTTTTTCTAATGGCATTATTGAAAAAGAAACTGATTTCTAACGAAATTCAGAAATGAATTATTTCTATCTTAACTTTTAAAAAAATAGCAACTAAATTGGATTTGGTATCTATTGTGGAAATTAATTTATATCTTTAGAAATTTTTCGTTTTATTTCCAGAAGAAAAGCAAGAGAATTAATTATTTTTGTTTCAAACAGAATTTCTTCATTCAAGCTAATAATTAATTAACGCTTTCATAAATTTGGATTTGGAAAAAGAATAAAAAAAAACCTCTTAAAATTGATGATTTAAATTTTTCGAAGGTTCTATGATAACCTAATGAAAGAGAAATCATTTTTAAAGATACGAATTTCTTTTTTTGGAGAAATATGTTATGCACATTTTTTTATTTTATGTAATTATTCCCGAATATTAGTTCAATATCACGCTTTGAAAAGAATTCTAAACATAATAATTTTTTTTATTTCAATATTTCTTATAAAAATTACACAACACAGTTAAAGTTTTGAATAAAGAATTTAGTTTATAATTAATTTAAATAGAGTCCAATAAATTTTAAGAAAAATTCTGATAATGAGGAAAATTTGTGTTTGCAAGTTATTTTGAAAATTTTTTGTCTTTCATTTATAGACACTGAAACTATTTTATCCTGGTTCTTTAATCCTCTATGTTTATTTTACCACTTGAAAATGGTTGACTTAACGATAGTCCTTGATATGACTTCTAATTAGAATGGCATATAAAAGGAATACTACTGCTATGTAATAGGCTAATTTTTGGCCTGTTGATTCCTCTTATATTCTTTGATGTGTAGTAATACAAAGAACTTTTGGTTAGGAATAGAGATTTAAAGTTGAGATTGCTCTATACTGCTCTCATTGTAAATGGAGCCTGCTGACCGAGTGGCTAACGCTCTAGCTCTCGGTATAACACTACTATATACACATCACATCACTGTGCCTAGAGCTGAGTTGCCCCTTTACAGTTTTTAGAATGATGTGGGTGAAAAGAAATCTGATTGAGGCTCTGTGACGCTCTGCGGTCATATGAGACCGGGACCTAAAGCTTCAAGTGGATTCTGAACCACTACAAACATGCATGACACCGGAACCCGAAATATGTGTTACCGAATTCCAGAGCTCTAACCACCCGGCCATTAGGCTCTAAAGAAAGGCATCGACTGGTAATCGAGAATTTTACGGTACTACAGGCTTCCAGTGCGAGTCCCTGCGGTGTCATGGGTGTTTGTATAGGGGTTCGGAAATCCTTTTAAACCGTAGGTCCTGTCTCATATGGCCGTAGAGCGTTGTAGAGAACAACTGTCAGCCTTCTCGCCCACATCATTCCCAACTGTAAAGGGGCAAATCAGCTCTAGGCACAGTGATGTGATGATGTTATAGTAGTAATAGTTAGCGCCTCACCATAAAGAGTGAAAAAAGCTCACAGCAGAGTTCACCTTTTGCAATTCCTTCTGTCAGTCAATGAATGGATTTACCGTTTTCGCATAACTAAAGTAAAGTAATAATAATAATAATACTAATATAAAATTTCCTCATTGCGATATTTAAGTACAATAAATAATTAAATCATTCTTTTTTTCCACACAAGTTGAAACTGCCTCTACAAAAATCCAATCGATAGTTTCATGGAATTGCTATTACAAGATCTCATGCTTGAAGGATTTCGTCTATGATACTCAACCCTATCGATGTCACGTTTCAACTCCATGTCACCGATATATCATATCGATCAAATTGAAGCAAGTGGTGCCAGGAGCTACAATGACGTTGCGTCAGTTGAATTGTTAGTTTTAAGTGTCTAGACGTCTCGATAGGGAATCTTCAGTCGACATCTGATTTTGATAGAGAAACTATCAGTTTGTATATCTCTATATCATAGTGAGTTCAGACAGATAGTAGTATCTGAATGTTATTAATTTCTCTTGTTCTCTGATAAAATTATTTCAAATGAGTAATCAAAATGAATTAAATCCACCAGGCATTAAATATAAATATGTATTTATTTAATAAATTAATTTTTGTAATACTAAAGTCACTCCAAACTGAAATAAAATTAAAATATTTTACAGAATTTGAATTTTTCTTACTAAGAGAAAGCAAGCCGGGGATTAATAGGTGGAAGTGACTCACTTGAACTTACACTTAAAATGTTTGCGGAAAAGTAACTAGAAAATACATCTTCAAAATTTTTCCTACTAGGGCCTGAATGGTCTAGTGGCTGGCGCTCAGGCGCTCGGTACCATAAATTTCGGGTTCGAGTAGCGGCGGGGCCATGGATGTTTGTAGTGGTTCGAATCCACTGTGGGTGTGACACCACTCACAGGTCCTGGTCTAACATGATCGTAGAGCGTTGTTGCTGTTGCTTGGTATTCAACTTGGTAGATATCTAATCTAGACCAAGCCCACGAACCCGTATGGACCTTTGGTTGAAGGGAAGGAAACAGCTTCTGTTGTGATGGAGCACCCATAGGTAGAAGTCTGACTTTTACTACATGACGCTCTACTGTCATATGTGACTGAGACCTACGGCTTAAAGTGGATTCGAACCACTACAAACATCCATGGCACTGTGGGGATTCAACCTCGAAACCCAATGGTACTGAATCCTAATAGCGTTGCGGAGGTATTGTTACCCCGCGTCCGTAGCTTATCTTTCAAGTTACATGCACCTCCTGGTTAGTGCAGAGTTTGCCTTCAGGAATCGAGAAGACAATTGTCTAAGTGGTAGCCAGCTGCATTAGGACAACAAAAAATCATTTTCCCACTTATAAAGTCGGTCAAAAGCTTGTAGAGACATAATGGGACAAACGTAATCCAAAAGTGTGTTATCGATCCCAATGTATTTCACTTACTTGAAAAGTCTTCTGAAACAAAATTGCAACAGTGAAAAGGTTGATGGAGTTCGTGTAAGAAGGACAATGAAAATAGATGTCCACTGATTGGTAGTGATCACTTTTCGCCTGCAGTGCAACTATTTAACATGGGTTCATCAGCGAACATGGCATCAGCTGCTAGGTACGGTTGCATTAGCAGTCCAGACACCTTCATACAGATGGCATACTTCAGCATTTTTCTTGAACAGTGCATCCCACTGATGGTTACTCGTAGGAAGCACCATTGATCATTGCGTCAGAGGAATAATACCCCATATTGAAACTCATGTGTATCCGAGAAATCCACATTTTTTGTTTTGTATGTATAGTATTCACGAACTGTGCATTTTTTTGTTTTGTTTATCGACAAATATCGGCAATAAAATTCAATTATTCTCTTGTTTGTCGCTTTTTCCTTTTTCTCTTATCATACAACACCTGTACATCATATATCAATCACCAAAATATATCCCATCAAGAAGTTTATACATAAAATTATAATATCCTTTAATTAATTCGAGCAGTATATGACTATCCATGCACATATATGTGTAAAGAAAATTCCGTAAATGTATCCATATAATTTTACAAATTGAACGAGTAGTTATATCAATGAGTAATTATATGTGTGTGCATGCACAACTCCATGCGTGTAATTAATAATCAAAATGTAAGCAAGTATATGTAAATGCATATATGTACTATATATAATTGCAAATGCCCTTTCTTTTTTCTTATATGTACACCAACATCCCCGTTTACACAAATCTTGCATTTTTGTAGACTTTAAATATTTGTTCACAGTTTAATTAGATAAAATGCATATGTATTTGTGTTTGCCAAATAATCATCACTTATATGGATTCACATTAAATATGTATAAGTTAATATGCATGGCTTCTAATTCACACGTATTTTCATATATGCCTTCTTAACATAAATGCATGCTTACCTAGGTACATATAAATGTAGATGTAAATAAAAAAGCTAACTTTCACAGAAGTGAATTGAAAATATAGACCTGTATTTACCCGCTATATTTAAAATCAAGTTTAGAAATGGGATCACCACTTTGTGAGCTGGCGTTGGCTTGGACGGCAACAGTTTAGAAATAATATTTAATTGAATAGCTTCTCTGGGAAGGGTTGGGTTGGCATTTTTCACCCAGCTGCTGAAAGCAATTTGAAACAGTTCTTCAACGTAAGCAACAAAACATTGATTTTATTAACAACACATATTATAGATTAATGTTTGGCTATAGAACAAAATGTTCTTCAACTCAACATATTCTAGCTGAAATGTTAAAAAGAAATCATTTATTATTATTATTTTTAATGTTAATGTCATACATGAAAAATCTTGTGGTTTAATTGAAAATCTAAGTAAGAAACATTTATAATGCAAGAGAAAAGGCTTCCAAGAAATACGAAATCATGATTCGAGTAGCTAATTAGGAAAAAAAAATAATTAATATTCTTTCGCTGAATTGGTTTTCTCAAAAAAAAAAAAAATTCATTGCTTCCTTAAAAGAAAAAAAATATGATACAGCGGAGTGATGTTCTATGTTTGCTGTCTAAACAGATTTATTTTCGTGAAGTTAATGGGAATTAGAAGCAGAAACTCATCAAATGCGAATTACGTTATTTTCATCACGTTTATTCCACATTAAGAGAATGAGCAAATTCATCAAAAATATTAGCACAGGCTAAATAAATTATTATTAAATAGAACATTGTGAGAAGTTAGTAAAGGTATAAATCATATCCTACAGAAATGAAAACACAACACAGAACTTTTCATTAAATGATTTAAGACTATTTGATAAGTTGAGGTTAATGATTTATTGATTCATGAATTATGGACTATTGGTTGGTGTAAAATTGGAGAGTTGAGATTATGGTGTAAAATTACATAGTTTTTGGGAGTATGGTGTAAAAATAAAATTCCACACCACACGCACGCGCAAAAAGGAACCAAAATTAAAGGGATTAACTTATATGGATGATGGAGCACATAAAAATAAAAAATAAAAAAAAATCTTTAATAACATTCTTTTCAACATTCTTTTTCAATTCCTTCTATTAGCTCACTCTCTCTATATATATCTTGTTCAAATTTTCAATCGTTAATAAAATATTTTCTATTCATCCACTAAAATTCAAATACATTTTTTTTAAATTTTATTGATGACACTGAAATACAGTTTTTTTTTTCAAATATTAATTCATTCATTAAATTAAATTAATTAATATTAGTTTTTTTAGATTTCAGTTGCATATATCCACAATAGATGGCACCAGATAAACTTAAAAAAATGAATGAAAATATTTATAAAAGACTTCCCGCAATAGAGTGAAAAAAAAAAGTAGGAATTGACTTACAAAAATTTTTTATATTATTTGTTCATTATAGACTCAAATAAGTCGTGTAAGCAAAAACAGAAGAAACGTCATAAATTTACAGTTTTTTTTCTGTGGTTGTCAATAAATCAATGTCAGATTCATCTGTCACTAATACTAAGTAACTCAGTAAAATTATGCCAGATATAAGCAACATTTTGCAGCAATTTTATTTAGTGATTGTTCAATTATTCATTATTCAAGTTTTTTATTACTGTTTAAATAACATAATATTGTTTACAGCATTTTTTGGCATTTTGAGATAAATAATCTACGAAAAATTAAATTAATTGCTATATGTAAGCAATGAACAATATCTTGTTTTTGAAGAAATAAATATATTGAACAATAATAAAGCTGACAATTGAACAATAATGAGGCTAAATTAGAATTCTCATAAAAAAAAAAAATTATTGTCACATTTAAGCAGCACAATTTCTTTGAGATATCTAATTAACTTTGCAACCTTCTAGAATTAATTCAACTTTCAAACGAAAAAGAAACCCTTATTAAAAATATATGTTATTAATTAGAATTTTCTGTTTAGCTGTATTTCATTGTTCGTTTCTAAACAGTTCACTATGTTGTAGTAATAATCGATTTATTTATTCAAAGCTCAATATAATCGATACATTGTGGTAATAATTGTTTTATTTCTAATGATTTTAAAGAAGTAATTGATGTCTGAAAAATATGTGTTTCATTCTCGATAAAGGCAAGTAAAAAAGACAGAAATGAAATTAAAATACTCATTTACGTACTTAAAAATAAATTTTTTTCCTATTAATTATTATCATTTATTTAATGAATTATATTCATTAAAATCTATTATGTTTTTGCTTTATGTTTATCAATATTATACTGTGAATTGCATTTAATTTCTTGAAAACATTTTATCTATATAAAAAAAAATATACTTCCATCATTATCTTCCAAATATAATAAAATTTTTTTTTTTAAAGAACTCACCAGTAAAAAGAATTTCTGTTGAAAAAAATCGGATGATTAATGTGAAAGGAAATCAGAATCTGTAGTGAACAGCAAATATACGGTAAAGAAAAAAGATATAAGAAATCTGCTACAGATGACAGTTCCATTCTACTAATAACAGAAGGTTGCGACTTATCCTTATAGACCAATAAATGTTACTGACGTGTAATCATGGGATTGTCGTGACAATAGCATTTATTTATGGTGTATGAAACTTCGACAATCTCGATTGGGGTTTTCTTTAAGTAAAAATTTGATTGATGAGATTCATGGAAAGACGTGCATCTGAGCACAAAGAGGGAAAAAGTGAAAAATAATAATAAATAAATAAATAATAATAATTTAATCCGATAATAATTTAAACTGCTTATTTATATTATATATGTAATCTTAATGTATTTGACTAAATAAACATGGAATAATGAATGGAATGAGTTCATAAAATATGTTAATTATTGTAACAATTTAATATCTGTTAGCTGGCGACTTGATGCGCTATCATTGATTGATTGATTATTTTTCTATTTTATGCGTTTTTTCCTATCAGTTCAATCAGAAATGTGAAGCATTTTATGTGAGAAATATATAAGCATTTTATGTTTATCCATTTTCTTTTAAAAGCCTGATGGCCTATATCAGCCTAAAGGCCTGATGGCCGAGTGACTAGTGCTCTGGAGCTCGGTGCCACAGGTATCGGGTTCGAGACCCGGCGGTGCCATAGATGTTTGTAGTGGTCCACTTTAAGCTGTAGGTCCCGATCTAATATGAGTTTAGAGCGTTGGGCGTAGGTAACTGTCCCGTAAAAGGAAAACGTCTCGAAATCTGCCAGTAGGCGGACGGCCTTGGCCCACCATGGGGCTGTTGCACCAATGAGGATGATTTTGCTTTTTGTCTCAATATTTTATAATTAATATTTATAATTATACTGCTTATATTTCTGGCCATTTTAAGCCGAGATTAAAATGACCAGAACCGACCATACCTTACAATTCAAACGATATATATTACAAGAGCGTAATATACAGAACTCAACGACACTGCACAGTACTCATATTAGCATGAAATTATATTGCCATCCCAATATAGAAGGAAAATTCATAAAGAAGGCATCTGAGAAGTTTACACCAGCTCCTCAAGTCCAATTGAAGCATGTTTGATCAACATATCATTCGTGCCTATCTTCGACATAATACTGAAAAGTTTTTGTCTTATTTTTAATCGTTTTGATACCAGGCAAACTTGTCCTTTGGGAATCTCAACACGTTAACCATCAAGCCGCTCCGGTTGATAATTTTTTTATTTAAAAAAATAAAGGAGTGATTTCCCAACAAAAATGTCATTACGCAAAAACCTCGGAAATAAGTGGCACCTAGGATTGATAACTTTAGGGAATATGAAAGCTGTAATTGCGATGACGATTCGATCGCAATGAGATTACTACATAACTAACAATCTTCTTTAGGATTGTTCTTGAGCTCTTTTTCAGTCTTGCATTGAAAGAAAATGAATAATTTGACTAAACAACATGATGCAATTGCCTGAAATCGATGTAACGCTGTATAATACCACTTACTCTTTGGAAAATTATTTTATTAAATACTGGAATATGTTCTTGTCCTGATATGAAATACATATGGTGAGAATTTCGCAGCCTATTGGAAAAAAAAAAAATTTAATAATACACTTTATGAATAAATACAATTTATAATACACCTTATGGTTAAAAATTTAATAATATACCTTTTTAAATGCGCTAATTTTTTAAATCAATTTTTAGTAAGAAAATCCATCATTTGTGTCCTATACTATAGGAATGGTGTATAGTTTCTTTAAAGAACACATTCTCAGACTTTCCTGTTAATCAAACTATTTTTTTTTCTTGACCTGGGACTTGAGAAACAAAATTGATGGCCAATCTGTGATGAGAAACAAAAATGACTACTGATATAGGAAGAAAATATACTTCTATAATTATCTCCTATATATTCATAATATATTAATATGTTATGGAAATATGGAAAATAATTTTTTAAGAACTGACCAGAAAACGAATTTTTGTTGGGAAAAAGAATTATTAATAGGAACAACAGAAAATATAATCTGTAGCCAATAATAAAAGCAATTAACCAATAACAAAATTAGTTAACTAATAGCAAAAGTAATTAGATTCTTAATTATTTACTCCTATAAAATCCCTAATATTGATTATTCTCTCATGAGAATTTTTTATCTAACACATATTTAATGAAACCAGGCAAAGTAAATAAAATAACACAGTATATCTCTTTCAAAATACAAGGATTCACTACTGCAAGACCCTGGATTCGCTACCTACTTAACTCAATATCTCCTTTTTCTACAAATATGATCACAGAAATGTTTCCATAGATTAATATATGACAGCACATACTAGAGTTAGTGTTCCACTTTTTGATTATTATTACTGCTTAATAAGACACAATGCTGCTTAATACAATTAAAATAAAAAGCTGATGCTTTTGGATTGGTACAAAATTGACACAACTCTTTAAATATTTCTCGCTAAGGAGTTCAGAGATTTGCAATTCCTCTTTCCTCTTATTTCTTCATTTGAGTTAATTTCCATGCAAAAATCAGATTTCCTGCATATTTTTTACAATCATTTTAACTCTAAGACACTTTATTTTTTAATTACTGTCATTGTTTTTCCATTACTTGCTTTTGTTCAAAGATCATCCAATAGTTCATTCATCCTTTCACGATTAATTCATCTACTTTTTCCTTTTTCCATAACGAAAACTCCTTCACCACCAATTGCTTTTGAGATTTGCACCAATTATTTGGCTTCACTTTCATAAAAGCGCTTAAAAATGTTGGCAACAGCTTGTCAGACACTTTGCAGCGTACCGTGTATGAATAAAATATTAACGTTGTATAAATTAAATGGAAACAATTAAGATGACACTGTTTCGTGTGCAAAATCGTGTTTTGGGAACCCGGGCTCGAGTTTATTATATAATTTTTCAGAATATTTTACATTATTCATTATTATTATTATTATTATTATATTATTCATTATTATTATTATTATAGAATTTATTTTGTGATATCGATGTGCAGCATATTGAACGGTGGAAGGAATTTACAACAGTCTTTGATATTTCTTGCAAGGATTTACAACGTTAATACCTCATTATGAGTTTTGATCAATTTCTGTAATTTTTTTTTTTCCTTTTCGATCTATTTATCTTTCTAATTAAGGATTAACCACAATCGCTGAAAAATGAGTTTAAAAATTTTGAATGCAAGAATAAAATAATCTTGTAGCTAATTCCCAACTCGAAAATTCTTCTGGATATTTGAGTCCAGAGCAGAAATTTGAACTATATTAATATTTTTGGGCGTTGACTTCCTGCGAAATTTTAAGTATATTTCGTAAATGACCACAAAATTATAATTAAATTATATTTTTTTATAAAAATAATAATAATATTAATCCCAAAAAACCACTAATTACATGTCAATTAAATTGATATTCGTTCCTTTTTTAAAATTTAATTTACATTTCGAAATATTTAACATGTCAATTCGCAGCAATATCCAAGTTTAGGAATACTTTTGATATTTACTATACTTTGACAAGTTATTTTTTAGTCCTTTTTCCGTTTAAAACATATAAATAATAAAATATACATAATTTCGTTTCCACTTAAGAAAAAAAAAAAAAATTTCCTTTATAGATTTTCAAACCCTGAATTTTAGACGGAAGTAGATTAATATTGACGTTAGTTGAGGCCTTTTATAGAATGCCCTTTTATTTCTTCATGTGAGTTAATATCCATGGAATAATTAGATTTCCTGTATATTGAATTGATATTTAATGGAAGAAAGTATAACATAAGGGATCGACAACATGTATCTTCATCGCAGATGAAAATTTAATTGCGCAGAATGCAACTGAATAGATATAATAACATGCTTATCATATGATTTTCTTCCTGGTGAAAATCTGGTGTTGGAGCAGATTCTAGAGTTTTACTTGTAATTTAAATTTAGGAATACAGCAATTCAATTTCAATTTTTGTAAAAAAGATTTCAAGTAAAGGGGAAAAAATTACAGTTAATAATAGTGGCGCCATCTATCAATTACTAAGAAAGTTAAAAGAAAATTAAATGAATGAACTTGATTCGATTTGATTATTTTGCTGTCGTTATGTTGGCACATTAAGTTCTAAATTGCCTGTTTTAAATATATTGAAAATTTAACCTCTCAGTGCACGCAATTTTAGGACACTAACACAAGTATGGAATCAGTTCGACCCCAAATTTTAAGCTAATTTGTCATATCAATTCCTTTAGCAAAGAAATAAATTACTCTTAGTATTTGACTGTTTCTTTTTTTTTTTTTTTTTTTCTTCTTCTTTTTATGTGAGACTAGTATTATTTTATTTAAATAGGAATTTTAGAACAGAAAATCATCAACTTAAATGGCTTCAATTTTTTTTTTTTTTTTTTTTCTTTTTTTGGAAGTATACTTTTTGTTTACCATTTAATCTTATATATAAACGAAATACTATCTTTTGGTTAAAAAGTTATCTAATTATCAAGAAATATATGTTTTATATTATATTTACATTTAATAATTTTGAGAAAATGTATCGAATATTTATTATTCAATATGAGAAATCAATTCAGATTTTCCATCATTTTTCTTGCATCCTCACAAATAAAGTTTTTTTAAAAACTATCTAGCTGTAAAACGATTATTCCTCATTGTGTTCTACAAACAACTTTAGCATGTGTTAAGGGAATGCTCTGTACTATAGATTTATCACATTTTTCCCAAGCAGATAATGTCTTCATATAATATTTATCTTAAAAATTCTCTCCACCACTTTTTACATAGTCGAGGGACAGCTGTTTTCTTAGGACAGTTTGCTTTCCTGGCATATTTATTATCCTTTTTATAGTTGTTTTTACATAATGTGGAATACATTTATTCTTTGAGAATTTTATATATGCTCTTTTAAAAGTTCGCAGAAAATTTTAAAAATAATTATGTTGAGATCAAGGAAATGCATAAGAGCTTTGTAAATAGTACCAGATAAGTGCGACGCATTGTGTTTGTACAGCTTGGGAGAGGTATGTATTCTCCCTTTTGTTTCATTTTTTCCCAAAATAAAACTTCTTATTATATTTTTTATTGCTGAAATTTAAAACTTCAAAATTTACTTCTTTTTCGATTTCATGTTACCTTCGGAATTCCTTTCACTGTCAGAAATTTCATTAATTTTAAAATAATATGAATATTCACTTTATCCATGGAAACACTCGCAAAACATCTCCCAGTATCATTTGCTAGCACTTTAGACTATCATTTTCGCTATGTGATAATGTTAACATAGCGGCAATATAATATTATATATATTATAACGTTAGCCACGCACGAGGTCGAAAAGACACCAACACCCCTGTCAGAATGAATCTCTCATTTACTTTTCTTTATTTGTTGTCATTTTTCCTCTCTCATGAGACCACCCAGGAAGGTAAAGAAAGTATCATCAACAATTACGGAAAAATTTCCTATATATTTCAGAGAAAGAAAAAGAGTAGGGTGTTTTTGATTTCAATGCATGTGCTTGTGGATTAAATACGATATTGAATATATACATAATTCAGGTCACATTAAACATAAACTATCTTGATTAAATTATATTTTAGGAATTAATAATGTTGTAGCCAATTTAATTTTGAAAAAAACACGAACAATTCACAAAATTTAATTGAAAGCATTTTTTTTTTATAATTTTTGCAATCGCAGAAAAACCTTTAGTAATCAAAATATCATCCAAGACTGAAGCATCTTTACTGCCAATTTTATTCTGGAAGACACCTGAAGAAACTTAAGTAACGTCAATAGGACACTTAATAACAATATAAAGTGCAAGAATCCTTCTCAGAAAATTCTTTGTAAGAACAAAAGACTAAATTCCTGTAGTTAAATAGGAAAAACTTTTTAAAAAGCTTGATTCAAAATTAAAACTCCTTTTTTTTTTTTTTAAATCGATAAGAAATGCGATGAGAAATGCAAAGAAAATTTGAAAATGAATGGAAACGACACCGAACAGAAATAGAAGTAGAACTTATGAAACACTGGCGAATACGATGAGAAGACGATATGAATAAGAATATAAACAATAACATCAGTGAGAGGGTTTGATAAAGAAAGGATATAAAGAAGTTGATGAAGAAGACGTGACGAAAACGTTTTCGTCAGGATTACGAAGTCAATGAGAAGACGAGATGAAGAAAATAGATGCTATTACTAAGTCGATGAGAAGACAAAGCGGAGGAGTATGAAAACGATAACAAAGTCAATGAAAGGGCAGGCAGAAGAATAGAAGCGATAAAGATGAAAACACAAAAGGTAGAAGATTTGGAAGAAGAATGGATACGATGATGAAGATGACGAGAAACGAGACGAAGAATAAATGAATTGATGACATAGAGGATAACTGGATAGGCCAAAATAAAAGGTTTTCAAGAAGAAGAGGCACTCAACGAAATGATGCAAACAGAGAAAAACCAATTGTGGATTCAAGAAAGTAAAAATATAAAAGCCAACTGAACAAATAATTTTAGGAATGAAAATGAGGAATGACTTATAATGAAAAATGGAGAAAAGATAGTGTGAAATGATTCAACGACGAGGAAAGAGATGGCAATGAACAGAAATTGAAGGAATGAAAACACTGATACAAAGTATGATGACGACGCAACAAATGGTGATGTAAGGGAAAATTATTTTTAATTTTTATTATTTTTACAAAAGCATACTCTTGTAATGTATATAATGTATGAGTGAAATAAAAATGCAACATTGTAGAATTTTGAAACATTGCACTAATATTAACAAATATAAACTAATATCTTAAATTCTTTCTTTAAATTAAATGGCTGCAATACTTTTAAATTTGATGTTAATATTTAATTGCTGATGTAATTATATATTTTATTATAATTAAAAGTTAAACAAAAAGCATTCATCAGTAAATCTAATTTTGAAACTTAAACTAATAAATATTTCTCCTTATTTCCTCAAGTATTGGGTTGTGCCATAAAAAATAAAATTTTGAATACATAATTTTTAAAAGGTCACAAATACAAATTGTTTGAAAATATTAATCAAAATATGCTCCATCAATATAAATGCACTTTATCCATCGAATACAAAGCATTTTTATGCCAATATAACACCTTTGATTTACAGTCAATAATTTCAATAAAGGCTGTTTTAATAGCTTGATAATTGGCAAATCTTTAAAAAGGATTTCAGATGTTTAAAGAAGTACAAGGCAGCACTAAACAAGTGCGTTATGGTGACGAAAAAACTTCACATTTCAACACAATCAGTTTTTGAAGTGTGACTTGTGAAACGTGAACTCTTGCTTTATCATAGATAAAATTCCATTTCTTTTCCATTCATGAACGCTGGTTCTGATGACAATTTATTATGTACAATATAAATTTTTTGACGGTAATACTGTAAATTGATAGTTTGATCTATTTTTAGGAAGCTGTAATGAATTCCCTGTGATTCCACCAAAACAACATTATCATCTTACAAGTCGTCCGTCTATTACAATATCGTCTTAATATCATACCTTTCTAGTACCCTAAGATTACATCCAATCTTATTCTGGGTGCTTGTGTAGACACCTTTGTAATTAACTGTATATTAACTTTATCACGTTATAATGGGACTGAACTTTATAACTTCGTCCGTCCATCATTGTTTTCCAGTGATTGGGAAGAAGATGACGAAATCTGAGAATTTCAAACCCTCTGTCAACACCACCAAACTTGACAAAGTGATTTAATTTAAAGTGTCCTTTCCATGTGTAACCATAGATTTCGAACTGAGATCTCTCAGATCATGTGTCAAACAATGTAATGCCTTTCTAATTCAAAATGGTTTTAAAAAAATCAGTGTAAAATAAATAACCATAAATAAAACAAACACTACATAAACAAACATAATTTTTATTAACTAGTACCATTAACTTCAGTAAATCAGCCTTTGCATCATGGTGTAGCTTATTAATTTCTATAAACACAAGCCTAAGTAATTGTATCCATTAGTAACTGTTTTTGTGTGGCCCAACAACAACTATCCATTTACTTTAACGAACTGAAACCCACTGGCCATCCCCCCATCCTGCGTCATTAGCAATCCAGGCCTGTCATCATTTCAGTGTTTGGCGTCGGTGCATCATTTTAGAGTGAAGGGACTGCCGCCTCTAATTGGGGTTGAGCGTGCACTCCCAGACTTGCATGGGGAGGAAGGAGGGGGAAGGGGGGTTGGTTGAGTTGTTGTGGTTGCCGATAAAATTACGTGGAGCGGAGTTCAAATGTAGCATTTTATGTTATGTCGAGAATCGCGTGGAGGAGAAAACGATGGTTTGTTGAGGTACTCGGAATGTATACGAATATTTGATGGGTTACCGGAATTGTGAAAATGGATTTTAGAGGGCATTTGTAACTGAAAACAGAATTGTTAAACGTTATATGAAGCAATTCAATATCTTAGACTCATTTTCAAAGCTTTATATACCATTCTTCACTTCTAAAATAATGATTTTTTTGTGATCTAAAATAATACTGATTATAATGTCCTGATTGTTTTGGTTTGTCGCTCTGCGGTCATCTTGTGCACACGAAAGCTAAACAGGCAGGGACTTACAGTTTAGAGTGAATTCGAACCACTAACAAACATGCATGCCATCGCCAGGATTCGGACCTGAAGCCTGTGGTACCAGACGCCAGAGGTACTAAGTCCTTTATAAAGCAATCCTCGGGATATTATAATTAATGTATTTTGAATTTTACTAATCTCTTTTGAGTTACTTAACAAAGTGACTTTCACATTTAAAGTGTTCTTTCCAGGCACAAACATAGATTTCGAACTGAGATCTCTCAGTTCATGTGTCAAACAATGCAATGCCTTTCTAATTTAAAAAAAGTTTTTAAAAAAATCAGTGCAAAATAAATAACCACAAATAAAACGAACACTAAATGAACAAATAAGTTTATTTACTAGTACCATAATTTCAGTAAACCAACCTTTTCCATCATGGTGAAGTCTCTTAACTTCGATAAATACAAGACTAGAGTAATTGCATCCATCAGTAACTCTTTTTGGTGTGGCCAAACAACACTATCCATTTACTTTAACGAACTGAAACCCACAGGCCACCCCCACCCCTCCTCAGGTGTCATTAGCAATCCCAGCCTGTCATCATTTCAGTGTTTGGCGTCGGTGCATCATTTTAGACAGAGAGGGGCTGCCGCCACTAATTGGGGTTGAGAGTGCACTCCTCGACTAGCATTGGGGAGGATGGGGGGTTGTTGTTGTAGGTTGAATAAAATTGCGTTACGTGGAGCGGAGTTCAAATGTGCCATTTTATGTCGAGAATAACGTGGAGTAGAAAACGATGGCTTTGTTGAAGACACTCGGAATGCATACAAACATTTGATGGGTTACTGGAATTGCGAAAAATTGATTTTAGAGTGCGTTTGGATCTGAAACGGAATTGGTAAATGTTATATCAAGCAATTGAATATTTTAAACTCATTTTATGTACCGTTCTTCACTTTTAAAATAATAAGTTTTCTAGTCAGGGAAAATAATACTGCTGATAATGTCCTGATTTGTTTGATTTGTCTCTCTGCGGTCATCTTGTGCACACGAGGGCTAAGCAGACAGGACCTGCAGTTTAAAGTGGATTCCGAATCATTCACAAACAACCATGCTACATCCAGGATTCGGACCTGAAGCCTGTGGTACCAAAGGCCAGAGCGCCAGTTTAAAAGAACACCTTATTTTTTTTTAGTCAATAATTTCAATAAGGCTGTTTTAATTTCTTTTACAACAAGAACAAACAAATGACAATAATAAACAATTTTGACAACATTAACAAACCTTGATTAATCACTGATTCTAATTAATGCTAGTTTTCTAGATCTATTTTGAATAGGAATGCCACAGTTTTTTGAAGTGTGACTTGTGAAACATGAGCTTTGTTTTATCATAGATAAAATTTCATTCCTTTTCCATTTATCAATGTTGGCTCTAATGATAACAATTTCTTATATCGTCTTCTTTGGAAGTAATAGTTTGATCTTGGTCCACAATATATTTCCTTTGATTCCACCAAAACAACAGCATCGTCTTGTTTCTTGGACCTTGTTTACATTGTTATTAACTTTATATTTAATTTTATCACGTTATAATGTGACTGAACTTTATAACTTCTTGCGTCCATCATTGTTTTTCAGTGATTGGGAAGAAGATAAAATCTGAGACTTTCTAACCTTTCTGTCAGCACCTCCAAACTGATGACGAAGTGGCTAGCGCTCTGGCGCTCGGTCCCACCAGGTATCGGGTTCAAATCTCGTCAGCGCCATGGATGTTTGTAGTTGTTCAGGATCCACTTTAAGACGCAGGTTCCCGGTCACATATGACCGTAGTGCGTCAGAGAGCCCAATCAGATTTCTTCTCACTGACATCATTCTCAAACTGCAAAGGGCAACTCTGCTCTAGGCACAGTGATGTGGCGTGGCGTAGTAGTAGTAGCACCTCCAAACTTAAAGTAGTGATTTTCATATTTAAAATGTCTTAAAAAAGTTCTTTAAAGCGTATTTAAAGTGTAACAATGCATGCCTTTCTAATTAAAAAAATTTTTTTAAAAATCAGAGTAAAATAAATAACCATAAATAAAACGAACACTACATAAACAAACTTAATTTTTTTTACTAGTATACCATAATTTCAGTAAACCAGCCTTTGCATCATGGTGGAGTCTATTAATTTCGATAAACACAAGACTAGTGTAATTGTATTCATCAGTAACTCTTTTTGGTGTGGCAAACAACACTATCCATTTACTAACGAACTGAAACCCACAGTCCATCCCCCCCCCTCCCGCGTCATTAGCAATCCCGGCCTGTCGTCATTTCAGTGTTTGGCGTCGGTGCATCATTTTAGAGAGGGAGAGAAGGGGTGCCGCCACTAATTGGGGGTTGAGAGTGCACTCCTCGACTTGCATGGGGGGGATGGAGTTAGGTGGGGAGGGGGTAGGTTGAGTTGTTGTAGTTGCCGATAAAATTACGTGGAGCGGAGTTCAAATGTGGCATTTTATGTTATGTCGAGAATAGAGAGGAGGAGAAAAACGATGGTTTGTTGAGGCACTCGGAATGTATACGAACATTTGATGGGTTACCGGAATTGCGGAAAAATTGATTTTAGAGTGCGTTTTCGATCTGAAACAGAATTGGTAAACGTTATATGAAGCAATCGAGTATTTTAAACTGATTTTCAAAGCATTATGTAATCTTCTTCACTTTTAAAATAATGATTTTTCTAGTGAGCGAAAATAATACTGTTTATAATGTCCTGAATGGTTTGGTTTGTCGCTCTACGGTCATCTTGTGCACACGAGGGCTAAACAGATCGCCAGCTACAGTTTGAAGGTGAATCCGAACCACTAACAAACATCCATGTCACCGCCAGAATTCGGACCTGAAACCTGTGATACCAAAGACCAAAGCACTAGGCACTTGGCCACCAGGAAAAATTGATTTTAAAGTGCTTTTGGATCAGAAACAGAATTCGTAAATGTTACATGAAATAATCGAATATTTAAAACTCATTTTCAAAGCTTTATATGCTCTTCTTCACTTGTAAAATATTACTGTTTATAATGTCATGATTGGTTTGGTTTGTCGCTCTGCGGTCTGCTTGTGCACACACGAGGGCTAAACAGACAGGAACCTACAGTTAAAAGTGTATTTCCGAATCACTCACAAGCATCCATGCCACCTCCAGGAATCGGACCTGAAGCCTTCAGTACCAACGACCAGAGCGCTAGTCAGTTGGAGATCAGGCTGCAGATTTTAGAGTGCGTTTGGATATGGAACAGAATTGGTAAATGTTATATGAAGCAATTGAGTATCTTAAACTCATTTCAGGAACCTACATTTTAAAGTGGATTCCGAATCATTCACAAACATCCATGCTACTGCCAGAATTTGAACCTGAAGTCTGTGATACCAAAGGATAGAGCACTAGGCACTGACCACCAGGCCAAATTGATTTTAGAGTGCGTTTGGATCTGAAACTGAATTCGTAAATGTTATATGTAGCAATTGAGCATCTTAAACTCATTTTCAAAGCATTATGTACTCTTCTCACTTTTAAAATAATGAGTTTTCTAGTGACCGAAAATGTTTATAATGTCCTGATTGGTTTGGTTTGTTGCTCTATGGTCATCTTGTGCAGAAGGCTAAACAGGCAGGGACCTACAGTTTAAAGTGGCTTCCGAATCACTAACAAACAACCATACCAACGTCAGGATTCGGACCTGAAGCCTGTGATACCAAAGGAGAGCTAGCCACTTGGCCACCAGGTCTGCTATAATGTCCTGAGGGTACATATTCCTTTATAAAGCAATCCTCAGGTCTTATAATGAATGTATTTTTGAATTTTGCTAATCTCTTTTGAGTTACTTAACAAAGTGACTTTCATATTTAAAGTGTCCTTTCCAGGTGTAAACATAAATTTCGAATGAGATCTCTTAATTCATGCCAAACAATGCAATGCCTTTCTAATTTAAAAGAGATTTTAAAAATCAGTTTAAAATAAATAACCACAAATAAAACGAACACTAAATAAACAAACATAATTTTTATTTACTAGTACTTGTATCATAATTTCAGAAAACCAGCCTTTTGCATCATGGTGAAGTCTATTAATTTCGATAAACACAAGACTAGTTAGTCATTGTATCCATCAGTAACTGTTTTTGATGTGGCCAAACAACACTATCCATTTACTTTAACGAACTGAAACCCACAGGTCATCCCCTTCTCCCGCGTCATTAGCACTGCCGGCCTGTCATCATTTCAGTGTTTGGCGTCGGTGCATCATTTTAGAGAGAGGGGGCTGCCGCCACTAATTGGGGGTTGAGAGTGCACTCCTCGACTTGCATGGGGCTAGATGGAAGGGGGAGGGAGGTTGAGTTGTTGCAGTTGCCGATAAAATTACGTGGAGAAAAGTTCAAATGTGGCATTTTATGTTATGTCGAGAATAGCGAGGAGGAGAAAACGATGGTTTGCTGAAGGCACTCGGAATGCATACGAACATTTGATGGGTTACCGGAATTGCGAAAATTGATTTTGAGTACGTTTGGATCTGAAACCGAATTGGTAAACGTTATATGAAGCAATTGAGTATCTTAAACTCATTTTTAAAGCATTATGTACTCTTCTTCACTTCTAAAACAATTAGTTTTTGGTTTTTTTCTCTGCGGTCATCTTGTGCACACAAGGGTTTAACGGACAGGGATCTGCAGTTTAAAGTAGAACCACTCACAAACATCCATGCCACTGTTAGGATTCGAACCTGAAGTCTGTGATATCAAAGGCCAGATAAAGGTCATTATAGCGCACTGGTGGTTAACCACTTAGCCACCAGGCCGCTATAGTGTCCTGAGGGTACATATTCATATTCCTTTATAAAGCAATCCTCAGGGTCTTAAAATTAATGTATTTCAATTTTTTCTTATCTCTTTTGAGTTGCTGATTTCATGAACAACTTGTTTATGTAAATATTGCGTAAATTCTCGTATTCTTTATTGGTCTGTCAATGCGGTTATAGCTGTTCAGCTTTTCAATAATTGTGTATTTACAAAGATTTAAAATTTCGTTGGT
Organism: Caerostris extrusa; assembly: GCA_021605095.1. Lineage (NCBI taxonomy): Eukaryota > Metazoa > Arthropoda > Arachnida > Araneae > Araneidae > Caerostris > Caerostris extrusa. Next base: position 85,455 of record BPLR01016126.1, on the reverse strand, counting down.
TTAGCTTATGCGCAATTCAAATCTCGAACAGCTTATTTATTTAATTGTTTTTCGACGACTTTGGATGTATTGCACTTCAAGGTTTTGCTATTAATCTTTTGATTTGTGTACACATTTGTTTTGCATTTCAATGAAGCACAAGATAGCTTACGTGTAGTAAATACCATTTTGGACCTAATGGCCGAATTACAGATTTCATATTAGAGTTTCGGCGCTGCCATGGATGTTTGTAGTGGTACGGAAATCACTTTAAACCGTAGATCCTGATCAATATGATCATTCGGCGTAGGCCTGACAACTCTACCCCGTAAAAAGAAAAACATATCATCTTGAAATCTGCCAATAGACAGATGGCCTTGGCCCACCATGGGGCTGTTGTGTGAATAAAAAAAAGAATACCATTGTGCCTTTTGTTGTGCGAAAATTATCGTGTTTGATGATTTCTGTTTTTTTTTTTTCCCTAAACTTTCTTTTTTTTTTTTCCTTCATAATTTAATAATGCGCATAAAAAAAAAAAAAGTTTTTATAATTTTTTAATATGTTTAAATTATAAAATAGTTGATTATAATTAAATTTTGAAATCTTTTGAAATAAGATTTCAAAAGCTATTTTCTTAGTATTCTGAGTTCTATGTATTTTATTCAGTTTTTAATTTCCTTCTTATTTTGATATAATATTTTTTTATTTAAGTTATTTGCTTATGTTGAACAACATCGGGAAAAATTGATAAAATAGTCATTGCTTCAAAACTGAAATAACAATTATAAATCAATCTATATAAAAACAAGAATGATGTACTTTCTCAATCAATAAATAAATTTTATGTCACTGTATTTAAATATTTTTGTCTCGACAATTTTATTATATTTAAAGGATTTTTGATATTAAAAATTGTAGTGGATTGAAATTTTTTTAGGAACTGAAACATGGTTTTTCGGAGACACTACAGAAATTTATTTTCAATCATTTATTTTAAATCACCTCATAGTTACTATCTAAACTTTTGAAATTTCTTCTAAAGTGTTTTCTAATGTGACCGGAAAGTAGTTCTTCAAAAACAAGTTCTTCTTCAGCAAAATACAAATTCTTTTCAAGTAAAAAGGGGATTTCTTTTAAAGTACTAGAAAGTGAATTAAAGTCAGAGGATTTAAAGTTCTTTTTATTTCAAAGTATGCAGGCGATTAAATTCATTTCCTGTCCTGAAAATGATTTCGGCTGATGATTTTTCAGGACTTGTAAAGTAATGCAAAATATTTTAGTTTTTAAACGTATTTTATTTGGAATATATAGTGAACATGACGTATCTTAAAAATTCAGAGGTTTTTCAGAAATGTATTAGATAAATATCCTTTATGTTCTTATGTTTTATAGTTTTTTTTTTTAAATCAAATATTGTTTGCTGTATATTTATGACATAATAAGTAATTTTTTTGAGTAAATGGATTTTATTGATTTGTTTGTTCTAATGCAGCAAACACTTAGACCAGGGTTCGGCAACCTGCGGCTCGCGAGCCACATGCGGCTCTTTGGATGTGAAGCTGCGGCTCTTAGCTGCATACGCAAATATTATTTATTTTATCAAAAAAAAAAAAAACATTTAAAAATCGTTTAAACATGCATGTACGTAACGCAACAAAATACCGCGAGTTGAGGCACTTATATTCCATGCATGGAATAGTCTTCCAGATTGCTACAGTGAAGTGAAGAAGTTGGCATTTGGAGTGCTGACTATCTTCGGATCGACATATTCGTGCGAGCAAGCGTTCTCTTGCAGGAATATAATTAAAAGTAAAGTAAGAAGTCAACTAAGAAATGAAAATTTAGAATCGTGTTTGAAACTTAAAACAACAAGTTATGAGCCAAATTTATCCAAACTTTCTAAAACCATGGCAAAGCCAACGCTCCCATTGAATTTGTTTGCTCAATTGTTTGTCATTGAAGTACAAGTTAGTGTTATAAATAAATGTTGAATTGTTTTAATTTTTTACTTAAATAATAAGTAATTTTCTAATAATGCCATATATATATTATCTAATTTGTTGTAAAAATTACAACTAATATATGAATAAATAGGTATTTTTCTTATGAATAAATAGATTATTATTATTTTTTTTTATCAAAAAACTTTATTTATGCGAGTACTATTTATTGTTCACAAGAAAAATTTTGTGGCTCTTTAAAAACTTTGAAATTTTGTAAATTGTGATTTTTGACTCTTCCGACTCAAAAGGTTGCCGACCCCTGACTTAGACAGTTGTCTTAGATGCCTTAAGGCCAAGTGCTACACCGACGTTACTCACCCAGAAGGTGCGTGTATATTGAAGATAAGCTAAGGACGCCAATTAATAATACCCCTGAAACGCTCTAACATCATGTTAGACCGGGACCTAAGATTTAAAGTGGATTCCTAACCACGACAAACATCCATGGCCCCACCGGGACTCGAACCCAAAACCTGTGATTCCGAGTACCTGAGCGCTAGCCACTCTGCCATTCAGGGCCAGATGTTAAAGTAAATAACTTATTACATCATCAAATAATTTATTATGTCTTGCCAATTTAAAATTATATTAAACATCTGAAAATTCTAACAAACAATATACGATTTAATATGTTATGAAGAATTCTGTTATAAAAATGCTAAAAATAGGTTTCGTATTACACATTTACTAAAAAAAAATTAACATTATTACTTTTATTTACGAAAATGACCAAAACGTTTTATGTAATGAATGATTATATATGTACCATAATTTTGCAAGAAAAGAAATTGAGTAAATACAACCTATTGAGTTGAACTTATTTTTCACGTTTCCACTAAAAATTTCAGAAAATATTCATTAAAATATATTTTGAATTTATTTTTGTACAACAATGATATTTATCTTAACTCTAACATATTTAATGTATATTAATTTTATTTATCATATTAGAGAAAAAGGAACAACGCCTGTAAATAAAATTTAATTATAACTGTATTCTAATTAAAATCATTGATGAATGAATGAACATCAATGTTATCAATGAATATCAATGAATCTAATGAGCATCAGATGTTGATTAGTTCTCATTAAATGTTGAAGAAAAGAAATAAAAAAAATCTCTAGCCTGCATATAAATTTAGAATTTTTTACAAATATTACCTTTCAATAAGCGTGGGTATGATCAGTGTTTGCATTAAATATTCTTTTGATTCATTTAATTTAATTGAATATCATAGGTGTAATGCAGATCCGAATTGAATGTAATACCTTAAACTTAGAGACTCGCAACACTATTTCAATGTTGTGAGTTACTTTATCATTACTCCACCATCATGTTTAGCATAAGTGGGAAGTAAAGGCTGTTCCTCCTAATTAGAATGACGGACGCGTTAATGAAGGAGAGTGTGAATAAAGATACACTTATCTCATGAGGTAACGTCAAAAGTATTTGGAGTTTTATGTTGATCCTCGCATAAGGATTAAATTTTATCAATCCTACTAATAATCACAACTTCACTTCAACTTCAAACTTTTTTTGTTAATTTTTTATTTTGTAAAATTTTATTTGTTTTTACAATATGAAAACGAAATGTTCCTTCTAAGCGAAATGTTACCTATATACAAACTAATAATTTTATATAGATATAAAAATGCAACTTTTTGGTATTTAGAATGCTTTATTTCTCAATTTACATTAATAAAAATTATTGTTAATGCATTGCAAAAAAAAAAAAAAAAAAAAAAAAAACTCATTTTATTTTCTATATTTTTTCCAATTATATATATATATTTTAATATTATTAACGTATTTTACAAGATATTATTACAAAATATATTAATAAATTAATACTTAATTTTTAAATAATTATTTTCAATGAAGCTTTTTTTTTAATTATTTTGAATAATATTCTGAATAAATATCTATTTTTGCATTTATTCAATATCTCAAAAATATTCTCAATATAAAAAGTACTTTACAGATGAGAAAACGTGAACGATCCAGGCTATATTTATAATAATATTAATTTTCAAAAATATATTGCTTAAAACACGTGAAAACAACAATATTTTTACAATAATTAAATTACATACCTATTTTGAATAGATATCTCTATTGAAAATATCCGTAGAACAATCAGCCATTGCATTCAAATTTGGCAAGCTGCCGAGTAATACGGATTCAAACCCAGTAGTGTAATAGGGATGAAAGGTAATTTCGAAGAGGTTTTACACACAATAAAAATTTTTAAATTATTACTATAATCATACTCTTTAAATTTATAAAAATGTAAGTTAGAATCGAGCGATGTTATTTCCCAATATGAATCGAAAACATTTATCGCGTATAAACAAGCATTTCGCATAATAGTTCTTCTTCTGCATTCATAACAACCCCATGGTGGGTCATGGCCGTCAGCCTACTGGTAGATTTCGAGATATGAGATATTTTCTTTTCAATGGGTAGGGTTGTCACCCCTGCATCCAACAATCTTATTAGTTAGACTACTTAACCGTTAATTACTTAACAACTTACACCGTTTAAAGTGGATTCCAAACCACTACATACATCTGTGGCAGTGCTGGGATTCGAGCCCGAAACCTGAGGCACCGAGAGTTAGTCACTCGGTCATTAGACCCCCATAATGGCTCTCCTATATCTCATTTTTTGCGATATGTACGCTGTTTTACAATTCACCTTTTTTCTTTTGCCTGCCAAAATACGTGGAGTACGTAAGTCAATAATAAGTTGTTCCGTATTCAACCAAAATATCAAATTGGATCAAAGGATCTGTCAAAGGATTTCAACAAATTGATTTTAAATCGCACTCACAGCGTCAAGCTGACACGACTTCGTCTCGGTCATACTTATTTTACACATTGGCATTTTACTTTGCTCGGAGCCTGCTCCTACTTGTTCCACGTGTGACACTGTTTTTTCCGTCGAACATATATTGGTCCAATGTCCAAGATTCAAAAGAATCCGGCTCAGCCTTTTCGGTCGTGAGCACCCAATCTTAGACTTACTGGGATACACTCACCATGCTAATCTTTATTTATTTGTTGCGCAAATTCGATTTATGTCATTATTTGAAATTTGCTTGTTGCCCCATTTAATCATGTTTACGTCAGTGTATTTTACTTGTTTTTTAATTGACAATGTTTAACAGCAACAATTTTGGTGGATTTTATATGAAACTTTTAATTCATTATTTATTTGATTTTACTTCGTACTGAATTTTACCTTCTCCAGCAACTGACTTTTCAGCTTTTAACCACTTCATTTTACCAGAATTTAAAAAGTACTGTCGTTTGGCGCAGCATGGCCAAATGTGGCCCTTGAGACATCAAACCGCAACCAACATACATCTCAATATAACTAATTATTTTTTTTCAGAAAATTATGATATATTTTTTTACCCAACTGAGCTTTTTATAACAATACTATAAATAAAAAATGTGAAGAAATTTTTTTTTATGCAGTTAAGAATGGATATTTATTCAATATTTACATTTTAAACAACGTCTGTAACGAAGTTTTTTTTTATTTTATTTCAAAAATACTATTGAAGAATATTTTTATTTTTTTCAAAATATCATTAAATATATTATTATGGAATATTTTCAGTCGATTTGATTCGAGGGACTTTTAACACGACTGTTTGAATCCGTTGAGTGAAAATAAAGTAGCAATAAAATATTTTTCTATGAATTTAAACAACCGAAGTTCATAAAAATATAAAAGTGCTTCAGAAAAAGATTAACTTCATCCAAACTATCTTATATATATATATATATATATATATATATATTTTCCTTTTATTGCAATATATGTCTTTCGTAAAAGCACATTTAGTTGTATATTTCAATGGCTTTTCATAATAATTGGATGTCAGATAATAAGATCTTTTGAAGTTGAATGCCATTTTATTTTCTCGAATATCTATACACAGATAAATTAAAGAAACTGAAGGTACTCGAAGAACGAAACAAGTCCTCCCCTTAAATCAGCCCCAAATACTTCAAAGAATTCTTCAACTCCATTCGATTTATCTCTCATAAGAATTTTTCTTTCATTAACAGCCTTTATCGGTTGTTTACCACCGCTCTGCTTTTCTCCTCAAAACTCTTCGAAAAGATTGTTCCATCTCAAAACAGAAAAGGAACAGAATAAATAGAAAAATAAAAAGTGGAATTACAATTCTGTTTCCCTGTTCTCTTCACTCTGAAGAAAGTCACGTTTCCGTGTTTTGCACGACAAACTATTCTCCAGAGGACTGACCCGAATTTCGAGTGAAAGTTTTGCTGGTGGGGGTGGCAATGGTTCAGGATGTTTCTTTAATATTTCTTGAGGGTGAACCACTGGCGATGAAAACACGCAAAGGAATGATGCAATGTTGCGTATTTTTAGAAAGTTTATTTTGAAGGAACATTCTTTGGGCGTGTGTGTGTCATCATATTATTACTTTTCTTGAAATACTCGTTTATCGTAAAGTGAAAATATAAAAAAGTCTACGATTAGATTGCAGTTCTATTTCTTTTAAATTCGGTTAGTGAAGTAGATGATATTTTTTTTTCTGTTATAGAAATATTGAACTATGCGCATTTGTTTACTCTTTTTAATTGTTTTTTTTTATTAGTATGTTCTTGGGAGTAATTTCGATTTTAAAAATAATGTTTGCATTCTGTAGGAAATATCCATAAAAAAGATTTTATTTTAAAAATTTTTTTTACATTATAAAATAATTAAAAATTCATTTACATTTATAACAAAGAAATTCTGTAGAATCATGTTTCAAAAAGATTATAAAATTTCGGAAATATGCAAATAATTTTTAATAATTTAATTTGTTATAAAACAGTGTTAACAGTTTAACACACTCGCACACACACACACACACACACACACACACATATATATATATATATATAAATATATATATATGTGGGGGGGCGTGCATGTGTGGATATATATGTTAAAATTTTTTTAGTACAATAACCTCAAAGGATTCGAATATAGTGGAATATTTGTAAAGGTATAAGAACAAATTGCATTTTTTTCTTATCGTTATATAAGTTAAGTATATTTAATGAAAAGTACAGATGAAAATTTCTCATTAGAACTTCCAATTTTTTTATTAGAAGCCTCAAAAGATATTGTTTGTATATGTGTATGAACCACACATTTCGCAAGTAAGAGGGATCAAAGTAATTTAGCCGTAATAACATCTATAAAACTTTTTAAGAAACAGTAAGTGAATTCTATATAAAACCAAACATCTTAATGTACTGTAAACCTATCGTAATTTGTTCGTTCAACCTTTTCTATCGTCCTTTCAGTATTGAGCATCCCACTTAGCTAATTTACTGGGAGACACTCTCCATGCAATCTTTATTTATTTGTTTCGCAAATTAGTTTTATATTATATATTTGAAATTTGTTTGTTGCGCCATTTTATCTTGTTTTCGCCAGTGCCATTTACTTGCTTTTTAATTGACAATGTTTAACAGTAACAATTTTCATGGATTTTATATGCAAATTTTAATTCATTATTTATCTCATTTTACTTCGTACTGAATTTTATCGTTTCTAGCAACTGACTTTTTAGCTTTTATGCCTTTCATTTTACCAGAATTTAAAAAATGCTGCCGTTTGGCGCAGCATGGCCAAATCTGGTCCTTGTGCCACAAAACCCCAAACAACCTATATCTTATTATAATTAATTAATTTAAAATTGATTTTCAGAAAATTATGGTACATTATTTTACCCAACTCACCTTTTTATATAGCAATACTATAAATAAAAATTGTGAAGAAATTTTTTTTATTCAGTTCAAAATGAATATTTATTCAATATTGAACTTTTTACATTTTGAACAACATCTGCAACGAAATTTTTTTGGATTTTGTTTCAAAAACTAATCTTGAAGAATATTTTTTATTTATTTTAAATATACTTTAAAAAATAATCTTATGGAACATTTCCAGTCGCTTTGATCGAAAAGTCTTTTAACACGACTTTTTTAATCAGTTGAGGGGAAAAAAAAAATGGCAAGAAAATATTTTTCTATGAATTTAAACAACCTGAGTTCATAAAAATATAAAAGAGTGCTTCAAAAAAGGATGATCTTCATGCACGCGATCTAATTAGCCAAATAAATTTAATACTTATTTTTGATATATCTATTTATATTTACTTATTTTTCTTTAATCGTAATATATATCTTTCGTAAAAGCATATTTAGTTTTATATTTTAATAGCCTTTTATAATAATTGGATGCCAGATAAGATCTTTTGAAGTTGAATGCCATTTTATTTTCTCGAATATCCATACGCAGATAAATTAAAGAAACTGTAGGTACTCAAGAGCGAAACAAGTCCTCCCTTTAAATCAGCCCAAAATACTTCAAAGAATTCTTCAACTCCATTCGATTTATCTCTCATAAGAATTTTTCTTTCATTAACAGCCTTTATCGGTTGTTTACCACCGCTCTGCTTTTCTCCTCAAAACTCTTCGAAAAGATTCCTTCCTCTCAAAACAGAAAAGGAACAGAATAAATAGAAAAATAAAAAGTGGATCTGTTCCCCTGTTCTCTTCACTCTGAAGAAAGTCACGTTTCCGTGTTTTGCACGACAAACTATTCTCCAGAGGACTGACCCGAATTTCGAGTGAAAGTTTTGCTCGTGGGGGTGGCAATGGTTCAGGATGTTTCTTTAATATTTCTTGAGGGTGAACACCTGGCGATGAAAACACGCATAGGAATGATGGAATGTTACGTATTTTTAGAAAATTTATTTTGAATTAACATTTTTGAGCGTGTGTGTGTCATCATATTATTACTTTTCTTGAAATAGTGTTCCAATCGTAAAGATGAAAAACAGAAAAAAATTATACGTTCGATTGCATTTCTCTCTATTTTTTTTAAAATTCGTTTAGTGAAGTAGATGGCATATTTTTTTTCTTGTTCTGTTATAGAAATATTGCATATAATAAATATTGAATACAGTGAATTGCATAAATATTGAACTATATGGATTTGTTTACTCTTTTTTATTGTTTTTTTTTATTATTATTGATATGTTCTTGAGAGTAATTTCGACTTTAAAAATAATGTTTGTGTTCTGCAGTAAAATATCCTATAAAAAAAAAGGTATTTTATTTTTTTATTTTTGTCATATAATTTGAATTAATTAAAAGTTCCCCTAAATTTATAACAAAGTATTTTGTAGAATCAAGTTTCAAAAAAGATTGTAAAAATTCGAAAACATGAAAATAATTTTTAATAATTTAATTTATTAGAAAACATTTCAAAAATAGATTTCTTCTTCAAATTAAACTTATTTTTGCATTGCATGGTAGTATACATATATGTGTAGGGGCATCTCTGCTCTAGACAAAGTGATGTAGTATGGTGTAGTAGTAGTGATAGTGTTTTGTCTCTTCCTTTTTCGTATTAAACAGAATACAGTTACATTGGATAGTAAAAATGGTGGTTTTCGAAACCTTTAAAGTGAAATCAAACTAAAAACTTTCGTGTTTATGACGGCGATGTGCAAGATAAATCTGTAGATCAAAGTGCTCTTTCTTTCAGGTTCAAAGAATAAGAGGGTTGGACGGTACACGGGCTCCCAGATTCATCCATGGGCAAAACTGTAGTGGAGAAATGAGGATATAGTGCATAAACGTTGGTGCAGTGAATTGAGGCAGGAGATTCTTCATGCATTCTGAGTAACATTGAATCCGCTACATAATGTAGTTCTAGTGATGAATGCTCTCAGGTCAAATTGCCTAGCATTCAATAGCAGCAACATAACAATGTAAGATAATTGCATTCTTTTAAAAATATTCATGTCGTCACTTTGTTGCAAATACTTTTAAGAATCCAAGAACATAAAACCAGAAGTACATTTCGTGTGTCATCTAACTGAGACTATAAGAGTAAAATAATTAAGATGTGAGATTCAGAGAAGTTCTCGGCAGTTTTTTGTTTATATTATTTGAAAATAAATTAATTGATCTAATGACCTTCGGTAAAATATGTTGCTTAAGAAACATTTTTTGTTCACCCAAATTAAAAACGGTCTTTATAAACGTGAAACTGGGGAAATATTTACTTTTTTGATTTCAATGATATTTGGTAAAGAACTTTTCGATGATCACGTGATTGCGTGACCGAAACATATGTCGGAGCGTTTCAATCCGATTTCCATTATTGGTAGAAATATTCGTTTAGGGTGTTTCCCCTGTTTGTTTAGAAGGATGTGCTTAATGGGTGGTTATTGGTCACGCATGTCACGTTTATGACGCTTTAATGGGTTTTTATCGATTTACTGTTGCTCGTTTCATACTTCTCATTAAAATTACAAACTGGATACTTCAGAATTTCTCAAACCTCCTCTTAATTTGAAATGTCAATCAAATGAAAGATTTACTCCCTTGGCAATTCTAGAAAGTTTCATGAAAAATTTTGCTATTTGTTGTGCATTCATTTATAGATTTTACATTTTGTAGGTTGGTGGAAAAAACTATAAAAGGACGACATCAAAATTGGAAGAAAAAAAAAAAAAAGGAAAAGATGGTAAGAAACAATAATACTTGTTGGAGTTTGTGATGGAAGACCTTTCGCAATGAGCCATATTTTTGTAAGAGTTATTCGATCTTCCATTAGTATCTCCACGCTAATTATCTTAACGAATCCTCTTGTAAAATGAAAGTTCCTCCGTTTACACTTCAAACTATTCTATGAGGTGAAAAAAATGGAGTATTTTACTTAAGATCCATTGAAGTTTGTTGCTTTCATTATATACATAAAACCACAATTTAAATATTACCACTTATATACAAACACTAATTATAATAATCATTTATTAGAATCTTCAGACAATAATTCCTTGGGAAATCCAAAAATGCTTCATAATACATTTTGAGTATTTCATTTTTTTTTCTAAGAAAAATACTTAATTTCAACTAAATAAATCATGTTTTTCAGTGAGATGTAAAAAGAAATAGCAAATAAATCTCAATGTGAACTATTCAGTACTATTCAATATGAGTGAATTGTTTCTCAATATAATATGCCTATATCCACATTAGAATATAAGACTTTTTATCTTTAAAATTGCAAAAAAAAAATGGCATTGTAAGTAACTTGCAAAATCAAGATAGGGGAAAATATTAAGATGAAGCTTTCTCATAACAACCGAAAATTTCGTTCAACATTTGCTTGAGTTAAGCTTCTTATATTTTCTTAAATTCCCATATTTAAATATACCATAAAATGTCAGAGCTTTTCTACAAATTGTGAATCCCGTGAGAACCAATAGAAAAAAATGTTTACCAAAATTCCTTTGAACCGTTAAAAAGGAAATGACGACGTTTTCATGAATATAAATGAGGAATCTAACTTTAAAACTCCATCCGCCTAAAATGTTAATTACGCCTTTATTTTTCGCAAGAAATATTCCATCGAACCAAATAAGAAGAAGATTATTTCTTGTAGTCATTTATGTGTAACCTTTACTAAAAGTTGTTACGCATTGTAATTTTCTCATGAAATGGTCTTTTGATAATCTTATACATTATTTTGAAAAACTCGAAAGTGCAAACATATTTTTTTCTTTTTAGTATCAAGTTTTTGAGTTTCAGATTGCATTTGAATATTGATTAAAAATGAAGCTTACCAAGGACTAAAGCTTTATTTTAAATGAAATTGTAAAATATTTCTCAGATTTTCAAAGTAGATTTTTAATGAAAGTATTTTACAACACAATGACTTCTTTAAAAGAATTTATAACTCATTCTTATAATAATTCAAATACGAAAAAAATTATATATATCAAAGTACAAAACACATTTTAAAAGTATTAGTTGATGGCAAAATTAATATATGAATACATTTCTGTTTCATTCGTTGTGGAAGCTTTCTGCAACGTCTCGTCCAATACTAGACCTATAACTGCTTCAAGACGAAGGACACTTTCAAGAAACTACAGAACTCTATTTACAAAAAATGAAAATTAAAGATGTAATTTAGATACACAAATGCAGTTCACTCCAAGTGCGGAGATTTTCAAGTTCTCGAGTCTACGACGATTCAAAACACCTGGTCTGCGGCAAACCTTAACTATCATTCGGCGTGATTCACAAAACTCACTCAAGGAACTCACTTTGAAAACAGGCGGAAAACTCGGGCCTATTCAGTCAAAAGAAACGACTCGCCGTCGTCGACTAGTCGCAAAAACCTCTCTTCTTCCCCAAAACTCCCCTTTTAGGACAATCCGTCAAGAAGGTGGGGGGTCAGCTTCCCTCACTTCTCATTTGAGTAGACATTTCTCAGCTCGTTGTCTATCACTAATCACGATGGAACAAATCCTGGTATATCAATTGGTTAATATTATATCTGTAATTTTTCGACCTGTGAAGGTCGCACAGACATTCTCTAATTTCCTGAGTCTCATTATACATGATGACGAATATCGCTATCAGATTTAAGTGAAATGTTGTTCCCATTAGTACAAAACACGAATAGCATGTATTATAACTACCCACAATAAAGCTCGTCTGCTTTCAAATTTGAGTGATAGATTTATTATATATTTTTCAAATAATCGTTTATACTTGTTATCGGTTTAGACAGCTTTATGCGATTTCTTCCATAGACGTTTATACAGAAAGCCATTCTTCCATTATAGGGGTTAAGTTTTAATTCATTGTATTGGGGCTTCCTTTAGAAAGATCATTTTACTTTACAGACCAGATAAAGGGAAAGCTAGTGTTCATGACATTCTTGCCAATTGCTAGTGATCATTTTATCATTATTACTGAGCCATCTATAGTGTTTCTTTATTAAAATTACTTATGGCAATATATTTCTTTCGTAAATTTATTAATGTTTTAAATCTTGATTATGCAAACGACGAATTTGTTTTGTGAAGTATATTTTGAGAAAAACACTAAATATTTTAAAAAATCCATAGCACCAGATTGGTGTTTTTCATCGGCCAGGAGAAATTATTCATGTTAATATAATAGTCAATTCTTTTTGCAATACACAATTTAATATCAAATAAAATATATTAATAAACATAATAATATATTGATAACAACTAAAACAAAGAGCAAATAGATTATGAGAAAAAAAAAATGCTGATTGCATATGGCCGGAATCTAGGGCTACTCCTCAGGAAATCCTTCATAATTAAATCAATTTAAATAAATGCATTATAGTGATGGTTAAACTTTTACTCATATAAGGTAGTTGGAATATACAACACTTCAAACGCTTCGTAAAACATTTTCCATTTCGGAACAGCAGATATATGGTTATTTAATTTCCTTCATTTTTAATGTAATGAAAATCACTCTTTTTACATGTTATGAGTATATTAGGCAAATGTTTTGCTATAAACCTTAAATTATACTGAATCAGTCTATAGACTGTTGAATGATGTCCACTGAATATGATGGCTAATGTCCATCTCCCCTCAAACGCAATGTTCATATTCAATTGGACATGATGCCAAATATCCATTTCCCATCAAATGTAATGTTCATGTTCCAATGAATATTATGTCGAACAAAAATTTTTATACAAAATATTTTATTTACACATATCAGAAACTGCATATAAACTAAATTAAAAACTATACTTTCAAAGAATGTAATATCTTTGATTAATATAATCTTAAATATTAATATATGCATTTTATTAGACTGAAACTAATTTATTCTTCATGCAAAACAAGGATTTCGTATAAATTAATAATTAAATTTTGATTACCTGAATAAATCAGGAAATCTTTTCAATATTTTTTAGCTTTCTATTATGATTTATAATGATTTTATTTTCTATTGAGAAAATTAAAGTAGATGAACTGCGGGAATTAATTTAATTTTGGTGTTTTTCATTTTCTAATTATCTTTAGAAAAAGGAATAAAGGAATTCACATGAAAACATATAAGTTTTTTTGTGCTTATATCTATGTTGTTCAAATAGAAATACGAATTTTAATTTACTTCTGCATTCATGAAAAGAATGGTAAATTGTAAAGCCTTTTTCAATTTGTAAGGTACAGCAAATTTACCTTTTCAATTAATAATGAACTCATTCCGTTCAAAAATGATTATTACATTAAATTCTAAAACAATGATATTTAAATGAAAAGCCTTTCTGTTTTGCGGATATTCTTTAACTTTGTCTGTTTTATTTGGGCACTGTCTTCAACGCTAGAATAAAAAAAAATTATTATTTTAAGTATTTTTTTCTATAAATATTTATTTTTAAATTTGGAAATTAAATTTTTAAATTCGGAACTAAAAACCAGCCAAAACACTAGTTTAAAAAGAAAGAAAAAAATACTTAATGAAATTGTAGATATTGATGCAATCAATTTAGAGTTTTCAACTTATATAAATTTTCCACACTCTAATATATTCCACAAAGAACCCACCCTCTTTGTTACAAAAATTTAAAATTTCCCAATTTTTATCCTCAATAAAATCAATATCCTCATTGTTCCTTAGTTAAAATTATTGAAAAAAAAATGCTTCCCAATATAAGGAATAAAACATGAGCAAAGTGTAAGATTTTCTGCTACCAAATAGAATTATACAGTAATTACTGAAAATTTACTGAGAATTAAAATTTAATCAGAAATAATACCATGATGCTTATGAATTACGCCTGATATCAAGAATCAAGCCCTTTTCTCTGCCTCGAGAATACTTTATCATCATCCTTTATGATTATAATCCTTATGATATTGTTTTCCTATTGTTACTAAAGTGAAGGAGAATCAAAAACATTTTTTTCTCTTGTTTCACAACACGATTTTCTTTATTTGAACCACATAAATTTGATGGGATTGGACATGCATAACTATAGACTTCTGACTATCGTTGATGGTAAACTCATAATTGTTCACGTAGTGTTCACGAGATATATGCATTCAATGTACATCACAACAAGAGACAGATTTGAAGGTAGCTGACGCCCATATCACCAAATGAAATAATGAAGAACAGCGTAACTCGGGTTCACAGAAGTCGAGTATTTCAATATATATATATAGAGAGATTGATATACAGAAAGAGAGAGAGAAAGGGGGATGTAACAAAAGTCAAGTGGATGTAACCAAAGTCAAGTGGATGTTGCCGCCCAAAGAAATAACTTGAATCAACTTACTATCCGTTTTATTAATAATTTTAAAAGTATTTAAAGAGTTAGGCCCAGTTCTGGACGGCGAAAGGAAACAGAAAACACATACAACAGCAACGAAGGTTATAAAGTTTATGTAGCCAAAACTAATCATAAACAAATCATTAAAAGTACTCTCGTTAGTGTCTTGCAGAGCTTGGGCAAAAAAAATCGGAGAGAGCAGTGATTATTAACATAACGATAAATTATATAAATATAAAATTTAGAAGAGGTTAAGAGAAAATGCGGAGCTAATTATTCTTGTTTAATCTCAAGACAAGTTGAAATGTCTTTGCCAAAAGAACATTGAAAGACAAGTAGCACAATTGAACAATTACAAAACTCATAGAACAACTATCTATGATAAAACTGAGGAATTGGATGGTGGTCCACGTTTTATGCCGTTTCCACTTATTTTTAATTTAACTAAGCTCTTATCAATACCAGATATTATTAGAGAAACATATACAATAATGAATGAGGATGATAATAAAAATTATCTTTTCTCGTCTGATGTCATTGAACCAAGTCTATGCAGTTCCATTGGGTGCAGAATCCCAGTCTAACTCTCTGTGTTAATGTGCAAAACGAAAAAAAAAATATTACGTTCATTTCTAACTTTCTATTTTCTTTCCGAGAGATATATTATATTTTTTTCTTCTTTATTTTAAGTGGGAGATGAAGAAAGATCATAATCCGCAGTACAAAACGAATCCTTTCATGAAGTCTTTAAATGTACTCAACACAATTCATTATCTAATACAAACATCTTACGAATGAATAAGTCATTTTTTTCCATTGAGCCATTTATAAAATATTTGCCTTCCCATACTACAAAGAAAATCATATCTTCTTTTATTGACTCTCATGCTCTCCAGACTCTTTGAAACATTCACTCCACTTTAAATGAAAGGAAAACATAAAGGGAATAAGAAACATCGTCTTTTCAAGGAAAAAAAGTCACGTCTCAGTGTTTTCCCTTATGTACTTTTCTTTCCGACTCGAATTCTGAGAGAAAGTTTATTCCGGGAACGTTATTCCCTTAATATTTTCTTGAGGTGACTGCGGGTCCAGAAATGGATAGAACAATTGTTGTTGTTGTCCAGCAATAAAATTAAAGGGAATCACTTAAACGTGCATTCATGAGTCTGGTATAATGAACTCCTTTAAGTATACTGAAACTTTGAAAAAGAGTTACCGTATATTTCTGTTTAAAAGTTGAGTATTTTGAAAACTTTTACTACAGCTAGCAAAAGAAAAAAAAAAAAAAAGGGGGAGGGAAAGGAGGGGTGAAAAAACACCTAGGCACTTTTCTGTTAGCCAGGCAAAAGCAAGCCTGGTACAAGCAGGACACAACAATCGCCAAATACCGTACGCATTTATTTCTTTAGTTTATATTTCTAAAAATTACGATTTTTTAAAAATTAAAATGAGTTATTCGTTTTATGAAAATGATTTTTTTAAAATTATTTGTGTTGTTTGTTAGTTTATTGCATTATCGCTAAAAGATTAAAAATCTGATGTTGCTAAAATTTACTCTCGATTAACGAAAAAGTACCAAAACGTGAAACTGGAATATTAATAGAATACCGTAAATGACAACCACATAAAAATAATAATAATAAAGGAAGACTATTAAATTCTGTAATTTACTTTTTGGCTGTTTTGTATACAACCTTAACGCAAAAATAAAATTAAAAAAGTCATATAAATCCTTCAAAGACCCTATTAGAATCCAAATTTCCGAAGTATTCGTCAAATTCACTTTTCTTAATTAGCATGTCTGAATACATATCATCATCTTTTAAATGCTAGAATATAGAATATACATCCTCCATTGTCCTAACTACTATAGAAACATTTGTGGTAGCATCACTTTTATAAAAGCTCGAATTACAACTTTTGTACTCGATATTCTACTCGATTATTAAAGACAAAAAGTAAAATTTAAGTAATCTCTAAATTTAAATACCAGAAAAAATATTAAACATATTTTACTATTAATAAACATGGTAAATATACACAGATCGCAGTGGAGAGAGACCAGATACAGATAAAAATATTCACAGAAACACATTTTTTCCCAATCAGCCGGTGAATTCCCTCAAGAAACTAAATATCTAAACATTTAAATAGTTCGTAAACATTTTAAAAAGTAATGTAAATAATTTTTTCCATGCATTATTATAATGATTCTTGTGAAAGTAATAAATGAAAGGAAGATGATTAAATTTAGTCATGTCCTATTGTATGCAAAAATTGCAATTCTATAAATATTTCATAGAATATATACAACTAATACGTAAGAAAAAAATCATAATACAATACATAAAATGACACTCAGGAGAAACCATTTAAAGATAGATAGAAAGTATTTTGAGACCTTTAAATTAATTTGTGAAACTGAATTTTTATTTGTTAACAAGAATATGACAAATTAAACGTTGTACTGTGATATTTGTAATTAATTCCTTTTTTAGAAACAAATCATTCAGTGGATTCATTTAATAAAACGTAGTTTAATTCGGAGCTGATTCATTTATTTTTCTCACTCAACATTTATTGTGTGTAAATGTCTTGAAATTGCTCCATTTCTTCTTAAACAGAACAATAAATTTCCTGACACACGGCGTAATTTACGTTTAATGAGTTACATCTTATTATTTTTCAGGAAAGGGCGACAAGAAATTAATTCTGACAGCAGATATGCAACTCCACTCCACTATGATTTTTCTATTTTTTTTTTTTTTTGTTCTCCCTCCTCCCATCTATCAAACGTTTCAAAAATCCCGTGCACCCCGAGAGCTTTAATTAACTAATTAGCAACACTTATCTGGAAATGAGAAAACTTCTCTCTTTTCTTCAATTCTTTCAGCATCTTCAATTCATCAGGCACAATTAGTTGTCGGCCGGTGTCTTTCCAGATATAATTGCTCCATAATGTCTTCCAAAGAGGGGTATTTTTAATTCAGTTTATGATTTAAAAAAAAAAAGGAGAATACCTTTTATTAAACTTTTATTAAACGGGGGAAAAAAGGTCCATTGTGTTTAAAGGCTTATTTCAGTTTAATTATTTGAAACTGGAGATAATGCACTCATAATTTAGGTACTTGGATACGAACAATGGGATTAATTTCTAACATCCAAACTTCATTTTTAACAAATATATAGCAACATTCATATCAGAAATAAAGCAAAGCTTTTTGTGTTTAAAAGACAAGGATTTGTAAATAATATCCTCAAATAATCTTTATAATTCTGATTAGATTCTTAAGAGATTATGTGGTAAGCGAATTCGTGTTAAGTTTAACATATATAGGTTAGCTATTCATGCTATAGAATTAAAAATATATTTTTGGAAATATATTTTAATTCGATGAGTTTATGAAGTATGAGTTTTAAAATAATAATAAAAATGATGATGCATATTATTGATGTACAGTGTGGTACCGGGATATATGACATTTATCCATTTTAGGTCATTGGTTTATACCAAATAAGACGTATAGTAAACATATTTCTTTTTTCCATATGAAATAAAAGAAATATTATCTATCGGTTTCCATGAAAAGTTGTATTTAATTGGCTTATTACACATTGTTGGAGTAGGAAACTTCTCTTTTCTTCAATTCTTTCAGCATCTTCAATTCATCAGGCACAATTAGTTGTCGGCCGGTGTCTTTCCAGATATAATTGCTTCATAATGTTCTTCCAAAGAGGGCTATTTTTAATTCAGCTTATGATTAAAAAAAAAAAGAACACCTTATATTAAAGGGGGAAGGTCCATTGTGTTTTGAAGGCTATTTCAGTTTAATTATTTGAAACTGAAGAAAATGTACTCATAATTTAGGTACTTAGATACGAACAATGGGATTAATTTTTGCTCCTCTCTGATTAATTTCTTAATCGAAACTCTATTTTTAACAAATATAGAGTTCTGATGTAGAATTAATTGTAGATTAGATGTAATTATTAATTTTCGATGTAGATTATTTCAAAGTAGTTTTTTTAATGTCTATTTCGATATAGAAATCTATAGTAACATTCATAACAGAAATAAAACAAAGCCTTTTGTGTTAAAAAGACGAGGGCTTGTATTAATATCTTCAAGTAATCGTTATAATTCTAATTAGGTTCTTAAGAAATTCCGTGGTAAGCGAATTCGTGTTAAGTTTAATACATATATGTTATTACATTAATACTATAATATTAAAATTGAATATTTTTGTAAACTAAAACATAAAGTATTAAAAGAATAATAAAAATGTTGCATATTATTGCTGTATAGTGTGATACTGTGACATTTATCCGTTTTAGGTCCTTGGATTTATACTAAATAAGACGTATAATAAACAGATTTCTTTTCAATATGAAATAAAAGAAAACTTATTTATCGGCTTCCATGAAAAAGTTGTATTCAATTGTCTTATTGTGCATTGTTAGAGTTGATAATTTTTTTTTCTTCAATTCATCAGGCACAATTAATTATCGGCCGGTGTTTTTCCAGATATAATTGCTCCATAATGTTCTCCAAAGAACTGGCATTTTTAATTTAGTTTATGATTTAAAAAAAAAAAAAAAGAGAATACCTTATATTAAATGGGGAAAAAAAGGTGCATTGTGTTTGAAGGCGTATTTCAGTTTAATTATTTGAAACTGAAGATAATGTACTCGTAATTTAGATACTTAGATATGAACAATGGGATTCATTTTGCTCCTCCCTGAATAATTTCTAACATTGAAATTCTATTTTTAACAAATATATAGCAACATTCATATTAGAAATAAAAGCAAGGCTTTTTGTGTTAAAAAACAAGGGCTTGTATTAATATCGTCAAGTAATCGTTATAATTCTGATTAGGTTCTGAAAAATTTCTGTGGTATGCAAATTCGTGTTAAGGTTAATATATGTAGGTTAGCTTATTATTATTAATGCTATAAAATTAAACTTGAATATTTTTGAAATCAAGAGATATAAGTATCAAAACAATAATAAATATGCTGCAACAGTTGCTATACTGTGGTACCGTGATATACGACTTTTATCCGTTTTTTATCATAGGTTTTCTACTACATAAGAAGTATAATAAATAGATTCTTGTCCCATACGAAATAAAAGAATTATTTATTCGTTTCCATGAAAAAGTTGTATTTTCATTGAACAAGGAGTAGTATGAAAACAATAATGATGTAATTTTAGTAAGCAATGAGTAGCATAAAATAATTGAAACAATTATTAAAACTAAAATACATCAATACAAAAAGCTTTTATAGTTAAAATACATACATTAACGAAAATACATCAAATTAAAATTTATCTTTTCTGTATTTGTTCTTTTCTTGGATCTAGATGAAAAATAACCAGACTTGATGTTTACTGAAAAATCTGTAAATAGAATTTAACGCTGTCTTCCTTGCTGGTCAAATAACAGTTTATCAGATAATCGCCAAACATTACCTTTACCGCATTATTGGGCTTTGTTGAACGTGTCATCAAAGTGTCATATCTTGTAATCCAAAATCATATAAAAACAAAATTCTTCGCGTCAAACATGGCGTTATTAATTAGGACTTTCATCAATTATTCTGACGCACGCTAGTCGTATACCAAACATAATTTTTCGAATCCAAATATTTTTATAAAAAAAAAAAGCATTAAGGAAAGACAAAAGTGTTCTATTGATTACGAAAACCTTTTCATTTTTTAAATTTTGTAACAGGTGAGAGATCTCGAGATATGGTGGAAAATTGCAATGTAAATTGGTTTTTAAAATCTACTTTTCGCATGAATTCAAATTAATATGTATGTAATTGTTGTTTTTTAATTTTAATACATAAATTTTGTCATCATGAAATCTTAGATGTAATTGGCAAGAAAAAAAAGTATTAACGAAAATAATTATTTTTATATTAAATTAACATTTAATATGCGCAACAATCTGAAAACTAACTTTATGTTAAATCTATACATTAAAGCTGTTTCAATTCAGCAAAAAAAATGTAAGAATATTTCGTACTTCAATAGAATTTTAAAACGGAAGCTATTTCTAAAACAAAATAAAAGTGAAAAAAAATTATTTTTAGTGTCATAAAAAGAATGAATGCATACAAAAAAATGTTCGTGTTTCACGGAAATTTTATGTAAAGCATTGCTTGACACGAATTTTGTTTCTCAGTTTTTATGCAGCATTTTGAAAAAACCCTTGCGTGTTCCGATGGCTTAGTTCAATATATACACTCATGTCCATAAATTAAGGATAATTCAGAATCACACAGAAATTGAAATCTAAAATAAAAATTTCACCTGTAGAATTATCACACACATCTTGAAGAAGAATATGCAAATTACAGGAAACCACCAGATGGTACGGATAGTACGTCACAATGACGAGAGTGTAAGACAGGAGTATATAAGGAATGGTGGCAAAGAAGTAAAATTGTTCACAAGCGCTTTAAAAGACATTCAGTGCAATAACCGCATAGTTATGGCACAAAGGAAGCATTTGGATGATTTTTTACGTGGTAGAATTATCGGACGACTGGAATGTGGACGTACCCAGCTGGAAGTATCCGAGGAACTTGGAATCGACCAGAGTGTCATCTCCAGGCTTTGGCAAAGATTCCAAGATGATGGTAATGTGAGTAGATGTTACAGCACAGGTCGCCCCCGAGTTACAACGCCGAATGAGGACCGGTATTTAGCAGTTACTGCCAAAAGAAACAGTCGGAGCACAGCATCAGACCTGTCTCGTCAGCTCTCTTCAGCTACCGGTACGACAGTTTCAAGGCAGACCGTGTACAGATGCTTAGGGCACATTCGTCTATATGCTCGTAGGCCTGTCAGATGTGTTCCACTTACCGCAACTCACTGTCGCCTGCGATTAACCTGGAGTAGAGAGCATGCATTGTGAACACCGCAACAGTGGCCTGGTGTGATGTTTTCCGACGAGTCCAGGTTTAGTTTGCAGTCTGATTCTCGCCGGACTTTCATATGGAGAGCGCCAGGTACCCGTTACCACCAAGAGAACACCATTGAACGACACCGTTACGGTGGTGCAGGATGGCTCGTTTGAGGGAGGAATTATTCTTGGTTCTAGAACTGACCTGCATGTTCAGAGTGTAGCGATGGCAGGCCACATTTATCGGGATGTCATTCTGGAACAACATGTACGTTTGTTTTGGGGCGCCATGGGTGCTGAATTTCTGTTTATGGATGACAACGCCCGTCCTCACCGTGCAAACATTGTAGACGAATGCCTTCAATTGGAGGATATCACCAGTATGGATTGGCCAGCATACTCACCGGACTTAAATCAATAGAGCATGTGTGGGATATGTTTGGCCAACGAATTGCAGTCCGTCAACCCCCTCCCACCTGTCAACCGGAACTTCGGAGGGCATTGCTTGATGAGTGGTGTAATATTCCCCAAGATCAGATTGATAATTTGATACTCAGCATGCCTAGGCGTTGTAAGGCCTGTATTGCATCGTCCGGGAGACATACTCCATATTAACCATCATACTAACCATGCTATACTGTTTTTTGTAAATAGGATCTTTTTTTGAAAATTTGCTCCAGGGAGTAAAAATCGCAATTTTTATTAATTATGTCAAACATATAGAATCTTTTTTGCTCTTTACTTTTGTTTAATAAATAGACTTTACAAATTAGTCACATTTGTTTTGCTTCTGTCTCCTTCTTTGCCTGAACTTCATTATCCTTAATTTATGGACATGAGTGTATATATACCTATATATTTTAAAATAAACCATAATAGCTTTATTGTTTAGTCCTACTACATCAGTAGAACTTTAAAAATTGACCAGACTATCTGAAGCTTCAAAGCTTTATTGTATTATATTTTATTTGCTTCTGGAATTACCTTCGTACTATTTTTCTGGGGTACTTTACTTCTCATTTGTAGGCTATGTAACGAAGTACACGGGAAACAACCAACGATCCAACGCTTAGACTCTGTAGTAAATGCCATCGAGTCTGGCCGCTAAGAGATTCAAACCTGAGACCTCCTGACATGTTAGCTGCAAGCAATATCGTTGAAATTCAAGTAGTATGTAAAATTGTATCATGAGAGGTCAATATGTTACTTGAAACATTTTAGATTTAAGATAAACCGAATTGTTTAAATTTTCTTTCATGCTCTATAAGTATGCATGATGTTTCATTAGTACTTATTAATTTTTGAGTTCCAGCATCATTTCAAGGTGGCACAAAAAAAAAAAAAAAAAAAAAACTAAGAGCAGATCTATAAAAAAAAAAAAAATATTGAAAAATACGAGAAAATCAACCAATGCATTTGCTTTACTTCCACTATAGGCATTTTTTATAGACCCTATTTTACATACTATAAGAATATACTTTACCAAATTTTTACCGCAACCATAAACTCAATACATTTATAGTAAAATGATTTATTTTAAGCAATTTATTTTAAGATCATTAAACTATGAAACGTTGGATACATAGCAGATTTAGTATTGGCTAAGGTGAAATACAACGAGATTTTTACACCATATCCACATTCTGTGCATCTTTAGGGATGAAACCTTGTGGATTTGACCCTTTCTAATACTTAATGGGAAGGATTTCAAACTTATGTATTTATCGCGCCTATTCCCAGCTTAGACACGGGAATTAGGATTTTAAATCTCTTTTGATTTGATAAGCTATAAGCTAAAGTAATACTCACAGGCTCGTCAAGCTCAACAGACTTATAATGTAAATATGTCATTTAATTTGCCATTGTTTAATAAATTTTGTTTGTGACAAAAATGTATTGTTTCTTAGAAATGTGCCGATTTGATATAATGGGGCAACACATTATAGTGTCATCGATAACTAAATGTGTGTAAGACACTTCACAAATGTTCCAGAATTTTTGTAAATTTAACGTTGGCGATTGTGGGAGATAGAAGAGATGGATTCGATTCACTAGCGATATGAGTTACAATCACTATTTGAAAAATGAGTATATTCGACAGCAACTGTGAGGCTCGCATCGACATTGTCTAGAAATTTATCAATTTGAAGTTCTCACATGCATAAAATTATTTCTGGAAGGCATGACTACCCCTCTTTCTTTTGGTTGTAGTGTAACAAGCTATGTCAACATATTACAATCCTAGATGATTACAGATTTGTTGCAATTATATCACAGTAGTGACTTATGAACTAATAGTCAATTGCTCGTCATTAAAAGATTACAAGTCCTAAATTATCTTGATATCCATAAACCCCATAATCTTAAACGATTTGAATGATAACTTATCTAAACGTCTTCTCCTTAAACCATTGTAAATATATTGCTATTTAAATAATTGTCAATATTAAAACTCATCATAAGCATGGATGGAACTGGTCTGTGAGGAGAATGTATGTATCGAAACCTCTATTTATTCAATGCTGAACATCTCAAGATTAATAATATCCGAGAATATGCTATGATACCAATGAGGATTGATATCGATGGATGATGTCATAATCATTCAAACGCCCCATCGATAAGTTTTACATTGAATTAAAATTCATAAATGTGCAATATTATCTAAAGAGTGCAGTTCTTATAAAATAAATCTTATAAATATATTATTATTATACTTATATTTGAATATATTCTTTAATAATAATTTTATATATGTACTTATATCTGAAAATTATCTACATGAACATTTATTATTGTAATATGTTCACTAGTATAAAACCGAAACCTAATAGAAACAGTAAAGTTGTTTATGTAAAATGAAAAAAAATATCTCATCGAATGTAATCGGTGATTGCGCGTAAAATAAAATAAAAATAGTTTGTTTTACTAAAATATTTGTAGTAATGCTAATAAACATGTTTCAATATTTATCATTGTCTTGACTTGTGGTACAGTGGTGGCATACTTAACTAGCGACCATATCTCATTTTATAGTAACTGCTTTCCGAAACAAGAAAACTTGATGTCGATGTAGGCAATGTATGTAAGATCTCTGCATCGACAATCAGACTGCCTTGTGGAAGTTTTCCTGGTTTCCTCTCATAAGACATGCAAATTAACTCTAAAAATCCTCCTGGTCCTCTCGAAATATGCATAAGTGGATGATGAGATTCCCATATCAACATTTTTAAAAATATTTATTACTTTATTGAGAACAAATACATTTTACACTCAAACAGTTTTCTTTCATTTTTTTTTTTTATCTTTTATTTTCTATTTTACATTAGGTCCAATTGTGAAATATTTTTAGTTCTTTACAATAACATTAAAAAAACTAAAATTCTGATGTTCCCAATCGTAAATATTAATAAGTTTTCGCATAGGCAAAACCATTTTATTAATCTTCTAAAGAATATTGAGTATAGTTCCATTTAGGAAAGCTACTTTTGCCCAAACAAAAATTTTGACCCAAAATGTAATTAAAAGTAAGAATGCCAAACTATGATGCATAGAATAACACAATTGGCAAAAATAAATAGCTAATCGCAAATGGCAGTTTAATGGCTTTCTATTAATCAAAAAAATTGCCATATATTGATATATCGCATGATAGAACATATCATATTTTATTTTTCTTAATATAATTGCTTTCAAAAATTGTTCAGCAAGTTAAACTGTGAAACTCACTAGTACCTTAAAAATAAAACTCATCATTTAAAATGGTGGAATTAAATCTTCATAATAAGGACTAGCAACTTTTGTGAAAAAATAGAGATACTGAAAAAATATGAAATATATCATTAACATATAGCACCTATAATTGATAAAATTATAACGTTTTCTAACTTTCTGAATTGTATTTTAAATAAAATATATAAATTTTCATCAAACAAAATGAAAATCTCTTTTTTTTATAATTTAATTTTTTTCTGAAGTGATTAAATGGATAAATTAGCCAGATCTTTTCCTTTTTAGGGAAATAAATTTTAATTGAATATTAATATATATTTTATATAGCTTTTTAATTGCATATTAATATATAATTTATAGAAAATTGGTTTAAAACTTAATAGTTTTACTAATTATTAACAACTGTTGTAATCACATTAGAGATGACTGACCAGGATAATTTAGCATTTCATTGTCAATTAATTAAATTGCATGAGTAGTAAGATCAGTAAAAACATACCGTTTAATATTATTTTTATTGAACATTAAGTATGTTGCTACTTTTAAAAATTATCATTAAAATAAAACATTCTTTGCCTGCATTATTTCGCGTTTAACGATTTTTTTTTAACCTTTTGATGCTCTTCGTTACATATGTAGACATTTAATTCTTTTTATAATTATAATTACTACCAATAATAAAAGAAACAAAAATTCGAGTAAATTATTCACTACAGAATCTCTCAACAAGAAAAAATACAAATCTTACGGTTTGACTGCACTGTTGACGGTATTTGCTATGTAAAATTTAGAATATGTAAATAGGGTAAAGTAGCATTTCAAATGTCAGTGTTATGTTATTTGTACAAACATTAATATTTGATAAAAATATTTCTGGATGTATTAAATATATTTAGGTTTAATAATTAATACCCTGAATAATAGTTAATAATTCATATCCAGAATATATAAAATCATTTCACTTATAAATTACTATTAATGCTCAATGGCCCCAAATGTGGACGTTACAGTTTTCTGCTTCGTATTGCTTTTTGAAATCCTATCAATATAAAATGAATAATCGTCCCAGAAAATTTTATTTAAAATTTTCTGAAAGAGAAAAGTAGGAAAAGTAAGAGAGAGAGAAAGAGACAAGAGCTAGGAAGAAAAGATACAACCAACTGAGACGAATTTTATTACGAACTTTATATAATCCATACAAAGACCAAAGTGACACATAACACAAAAACGTTGCCATTGCGAGCAGGTATCGCTGATTGTACTTGGTGATGCGACTGTAACACAATTCAAGCATAAGTATCATCTACGGAAAAACATTGGAATGCTTCAGACTTGTTTGCTTTCTATTCACAAACATCGAGTGCAATACAAAAAATATAGAAAAAAAAAAACATATTTGATCTTTCTAATAGTGTGCATTTGTAGCTGAAGTTACAGAAAACGGAATTTTCTCCAAATATACAGAAGCTAATTTTATAGATTATTTAAAAATTATTTTCTGTAATAAGTTTCATCATTTTATAAGCCACAAAAAATAGGATTGCACTGTCAAGCTTATATTTCTTTTTAAATTTAAAAGCATTGACGTTTCTTTTTAAATTTGATTAGTTAACAAAAATACCCTTAATAATTAAGAAAAATAATGAGAACATTTTATTTATGTAAAGAATATATTAGTTAAATGATAAATAAAAAATAAGATTAGATTTTTATGTTAAATGCAATTTTTGTATGTTTATTTAACTAACTACACAGACAGAATTTATAAATTTTATTTCATTTAAAATGATAATTTAATTTTCACTGTTTCATTAAAACTTATATTCATAATTTAATTCAGATTACACAAAACGCTTTGTCAGCAAACCGGTTATCATTTATCAATTATAAACAGTTATTTGAAATGTTACCTAAAAATCAAATTCATTACAAATGATTTAAAAAATTTTTAAAAGTATAAAAATTATTAAAATTCCATATTTTAATTTTTGTTATAAATGACTATTGAATAGTTTATGTGTATCTTTAGCTTAATCATTTTGTAATTATATTTAAAAAGTTGAACATTTTTATAAATAAATAAAATTTGAATTAAATACTCTTTTCTATTGTTTCCATTGATTTCAGCATAAAAGATTGCAAAAACAGTAATTTATTACTTGTTATTTTTCGTATATGCAAATTATTCTTTTATTTCCAAGGTATTTAAACTGCTTTTTTTTTTCATTTTAGATTACAAATAGCACACCTTTTTTAACATCACAAAAATTTTAAAACTTGCCGATATTTTTGCAACAAATATGAATTATTTACATAAAAACAAACAAACTAGAATTGAAATATAATATATAATTTGTTATTAATGCACAAATGATAATTTATATATATCACATAAATACAGTTATTGCAAAAATATCTGGAACATTTTAATTTTAAAGCAAAATCAACACAAAATTGAGCATTTTCTTTTCTTATAAATTTGGCACATGCATAAAAATTTCATTCATACAGCAAGAAAAATAACATCATCAACAAGAAATTCTAACATCAAGTCTCCATTCTATTCCATATTTATTTAAAGCACACGAAAAAAAAAAAGAAATTGATGATTCCTCTTAAAGAAACCTCTATTCTATTCTACCAGCTTACTGAATAATATTGTTGTTTCATATCTGTGTTTGAATAATATATGCAATATAAGTAGATAATATGCAAAACATAGACTTTAATCAAACAATATTCAACAATCAACTATTTAAATCTTAATTATTATTACTTTATGATAAAATTAAAATATCATATCAGATGTTCCGATTTTTATTTTACTGAAACATCAAATTTTATTTCTTTGAAAAATCAAAGATTTATTCTACATTTCAAATTTTCCATATTTCAAAATTATTCCACATTTCAACTGCAAAATGATTGTGTCGAATAATTTCCCGTGTGTTTTGGTATATGGGGTGTTTTGGTCGGTTTCCCGTGTGACCAGTATTGTCAATACAGAATGGAGGCTGACTTCATGAAAAGAAAAAGAAAATAAATGTTTTTCGTCTACAAACAACTGGAAGGAGTTTTTATGCAATCAATACAAATACTTTGCCTACTTTTAAACATTTACATATTTTTTAAAAATCCGTAAAAACTATCTTTATGAGGATAAACTCCAAATATTGCGTAGCATGTGATGTAATATCAAATATATTATTATACATTTAGGTACAACTGTACACAAGTGCGTATGCATTTTATAGACTATCTTATTTGTAGGTGCGTAGATTGTCAGCAGGAAAGCAAGAACTAGATTAACAGTGACTAAAATAAAAAGGCATTAAAATACTTCATTCAGTCCCATTATAAAGTAAATATCGATATATCGATATCAAAATAATATTTAAGAAAAACTAAACAAACAATTCAGACCATTCATTTGTTATTTTTTTAGAATTCAAAATTTATTTGTATTTGAAGCCTACTTAAAAATAGAGCTTTCCGAATATTTGCAAATGCATCTTAGTATATTGAAAATTGAACTAACCATATTCATCTCAATGTCGATAAAGTGCGTGCTCATAGATCAATTTGTCATATGAGTTAAACATCATTACCTGTACTTAATAGTTCTTTAATTTTATAATTCAGTTAGATAATTAATAACTCAAATCCTCTAACTGATGCAACAATTTTCTTTGAACGTATCAATGACCATAATCAATTTCAATTCACCCCATCCTAGTAGAAACCCCTACTAAGGACCATCGTAAGTGACACCGATATTTAATACTTTGAATAAAATATCTAATAAAAAGTAATACTTTCAATAACATTTATGAAATTATTAATAATTTTGTTACTAATTTCCTATCGTTTCATATTTTACTAATTTTATCAGTTTTTTTTTGTTTTAATATATTATTTCTTGCCTATAATCGTGACCTCCGTTTTCGGCGATAAAAATAAAACTATATTGTATAATTCATATACATGGAGTATAATTCATATACAATTTGTACTTGTTCACTTATATTTCCTTTTCCATAACTTTTAAAAATAAAGTTTAAGTGCTCGTGGTTGAGAATATAATATAAAAACATAAAATAATTTTGATAATATTTCATAGAAATATGACTATTTACTTTTACTTTGTAGTCTTATTCATTTGTATACATTGCTGTATTTGATATTTTCAATGTTTCAGTGATTTGTTCTAGGAAGACTGAATGAAGCATTTTGAACCACTTAAAAAATACACCAATTTAAACCAAAATGTGAATATTCAAGTAAAGAATATTTGAATTTTTATTTGCATGCATAATGAAATTGTGAAACATTACAATTATTTGTGTGAACTGAAATTAAAAAAGGTTTCAAAAGTGCAATATATTTACACACATGAATGTTCCTACTGAACACTGTAAATTTCATTTGAAGGACATAAAATATCTCTTTGGCGGATTATTGGCATTAAATATCATTATATATGAACCACATAATATTTGCATCGAATAAGAATTCCGACAATCAAATTTGCAATGGGGATGAATAAAAATTTAATTGAAAAGTAACTATTCAAAGACAAAAAAAATATAAGCACTTCCATAAGATGCCAAAATCTCGCCAATGCCTTTTTAAAATATTTTACGCCATCAAATAACATTTACCTTTTTGTAATTGATACAAAGGCAGTTTAAATTATTTAATATTTTCTTTTTGTTTTGATTTTGCAGTACCGTGCTACATATATGTATACATATCAATGATTAGCTGCCTACGGAAGGGAAACAGAAACAGTATCGCATAAAAACATCAAGAAATAGCGTTCTAATATTAGAATATTTCTGTTTGTATAATCACAGTATGATGCAAACACGTTTCAAAATGGATTAACACACAGTGCACACACAGGCAATATTTGCTTCAGTAGCAGTTTCAGGTTTTGAAGCAGAAAATATGTATAACAACCTCTTAATTTCAGACAAAAAAAGTATCTATTACTAAGAAATAACATTATTTATCACATGTCAGAAAAAGGATATCTATTAAAAAAATTCTAATTTTCGATATATTTCCTAAATTTGTGTGCTGCTTGATTTCAAATACGAAATAAATATTACTATTTTCATTGGTGTTGGCTTATTACAGAAAAAAAAAAAATAAAAAATAATCTTCTATGTTTTGTGACATTTTGCTTTAAATACTTGAGTCCTATTTTTTCCCTTCTCTTTTAAAATTGAAAATTGTTAATGATTACTACTTTTTATTCTTGCAAATGAACATTCATATTTAGGTTATGTACTTTTGCAATTGCAAAACCATCAAATGAAATAATCTTTTAAAAAAATGAAATAATCTATATGTGAAAATATTTTCTTTTCATTTGTGTATAAAGTTCCTAGCCATATCATTTTGATTTAGCAACTACAATAATCAAATATAATTTTAAATTAAACATGTAAAAAAACATTTTCAATTTTAAATTAAACATGTGTCTAAACATTTTCGTAGGTGTTGCCAGCATTTAAAAGAACTCAATGCAGTAAGAGAAATGTTTTTTAGTTTTACTCATGGCTAAAAAAAATTCTATTAAATTTCAGTTATTATATAACAGGAGAAATTGATTTTAAGTCATTATTATAAAGGATAATTTAACAATAAATTAATCTCCTTTCCTCTTCCTACAATTAAAATTTAAATTAAAACTTGCAAATGAGTTAAATAATTTTAGTTTTGAGCTTAAGTAGAATTATTTCAATGTTACACAAAGAAACTTATTTCTGTACTGCTTTAAAGAAAACCCTTTTTGAAGAATTGTAATAATTTATAAATTTATTTTTATTATGTTTAAAATAATTCAAACAACAGCACTTCTAAGAAACAGAAGCTTCAAAATTGTCTGTCTAATTCCATTTTTTTGTAATCCTAATAGCATAGCCAGAGTTTTTAAAATAAAAAAAAAACTCGTAATGTGAATCTTTCTATGTTTTGTTAGTCTAATGTTGCGTTCAAAATACTTATTTTCCATCTGAAACTGCTACTGACACTATTTCTGCAATTAACTCACTTGCGAGTGAACGAGGTTTATTACAACACACGATGAATGTACAGTGAATGTTGCAAAGTGAAACAATGAATGAGATTTTTGTGAGGTGAGTTACAAATTTCATGGAACTTGTGAAACAGTTGGAAACAAATAGTTCACATTCAATTCTGTAGAGCAGACTTGATCTACATCATTGAATCATCGTTCATCTCGAAATGAAGGAAAATTGAAGATTTTAAAAGCATTTTATAGTTTAAAACACGATAAGCTGGATTTTGGAACACAAAAAGCGATTATATCGACTAACTGTCGACATTTATTCTCTAAAATTAAAAACTAAGCCTTTTTGAACTCAAACATTAATTTAATTTAATAAAAATATGATTTTACTTAAAGATTTATAAACATGTATTTTATGAATAAATCACAAAATAAATTTCTATTAATTAAAATTATTATTATTTGTATTATTTATTAGTATTATTTTTTTCCTGAATACTATACATAATCCTGTTTGGATCTCAAATTAAATAAAATATTTAACTGAATACTGTGTCAAAAGATTACAAGAATAATTATGCACTCAATTTTGCGATGTCTTTAAGAATATTATTCTAATTAATGAAAATTGCTAAATAAACATAATAAATATAATAAATATTTATGTTTCTTTAGCAATTTTCAAATTTTCAATTTTTAAAAAATTATAATAAATATTTCCATATGACATTTAAAACGAAGACAATTAATCCGACTCAATAGTCTCCAAGTAAGATCTGAATTATACTTTTGAAACTAAGATAGTTTTTACTGTTAAAAAAATGTTACAATGAGCATACACTTTTGCTGATAGTTACACATACTTTGTACTATTTATATAAAACATTTTTTTACGCAAACTGTAAAAGAAATTTGAATAAAAATACAGTTATTATTATTATTATTATTATATTATTTGTGGTATTTTGAAAGAAAAACAATAACAGAAAAATAAATTAAAGTTAACATAAGAAATAAAGAGGTTCGAATTTTTAATTAAATTATCAAGGTTAATTAATTAAATTAACGTGCGTCAAATAATAATATTGATGTCTATACATAGTGTCAATTTATAAAACAAGTAATTTCCTTTTAAGGCATTCAGTCATTACTTTTGGCTTACATATCTTTGAAATATTTGTTTCCAGCATTTTCGTTTTAAGTGCTAATCACAACGTGCTTGGTTGGTACAGAACAAAGGTTCGGAACACACACCCAGTCCACAATGCAATGGATAAAGATAGGTACTTATATATTTATATACACAATACGACCTTATTAGGACAGAGTGCAAACTGCAGATTGCTTGATGGTCACCAAGTTGGCTCCTTCCTGGTTGCTGTTGGCGCTTGCCCCGGTCTCCTCCAGGCTAGCCGCTCTGCTTAGGGATTTCTGGGCCGTCAATTTGGGGGTTATCCTCCCAAATTCGGGCAGGCCAGTTTTCCTGAGGGGCTGATCTAGCTCCTTGATCAAACCTTGAGGGGACAGCAACTGCTGAGGTGAGACTTGCTGAGTCATGAACTCGGGAAAGCAGGCGAACATGCTCTGCTGCTTTTTCAGCATCTTGTGCTTGGGCAGCTTGGCTTTCGATTGCAGATCAGAGGGGTGGAATCGGCTCCCCCAGACGGCCGTCCCAGACAGTGCCCGCCAGATGGAGGTGTTCCCTGGACCCAAAGGGGCTTGGAACCCTACGAAAATCTTCCAGACTCATGCCAAGGTCGTGTTTTGGGAGGCCGAACGCATGTCCCAGTAGAACGAATCAAAGGACTGCTCTCGCTTTAGATTGCCCCGGAGGAAAACTCTCTGTGGAACCACACCTCGCCAGGAATGGCCTGAAATAAGATAGTGATTCTCATGTAAAGATGATATTATTGAACAAAATTAATTATTTTTTATCAATGGAGCTGATGCTTTAATCTCTTTTAGGTTTAAACTTCATTTTTTTATTGAAGCTCAAAACACGAATCAGTGTTAAAAGTGTTTTCTTTTTAATATCTAAAGAATAGTGTTCCAATCTAAATTTGTCTTTATAACATAAAAAACTTGTTATTTCTTATATATTTATTTAGGTATCTTAAACATTTATACTACTTAATATTATTATTAAAAAAAAACATTAAATTAGATATTAACAATTATATTACATTTGGTTTTAAGTGTTTGATATATTAATGTAAGCATTTTATATACCCTGACAGAATTATTGTAATTATTCTCTGTGTAATATGTAAATTTTTCCTAACCAGTAAAATGATATGTGCCTCAAAAGGTTTTTTGATTCTGAGCATCTGATTTCGATTTAATATGGAACTCTTTTTCTTGCCTACATTTTTTATAAATGTCGGTAAACATTCAAGGAACTGTTTTATGGAATGTTAAACTACACATATATCCATGAATTCTTACAAAATTGGGGTGTAATTACCTGGGGTTTTGGCTTCTTCGGTGACGGGAGTGCCTGGTGGAAGATCCAACATCATGCCTTTCGTGGGGTTGTTGTGAAGTTTGAGGAGAGGCACCACATTTTGATTTGCCAGTTGGAGAACCACCTGCGAAAGGTTGAGAGCCCCGGCGATGTTGAGGATTGTTTGGTGGATGCCCAGCAGTCCCACACGCAGGCCTGTGCTGGTACTCCAGATACCGAGGCTGTTGTCGTCAGAAGCTGCAAAATATGCATAAAAGTAGGGTAAACACAAGTTGCTAACATGCTTAAGGAAACACTGATGAATATTCCCAATAGTAATTGTAGTTCCTTCGACTTATTAAAGCATTCAAAACCATTGAACAAACATAAAATATTAATTTTAGAAAATAAAGATAATTTTTATTATTGTAAAAATACTTCTGGAATCAAGAACACTTAAGGGTACACCCACATCCCATGAATGAAATCATGGGATGCGGTGTACCCTTAAGTGTTCTTGATTTTTTTAATAATAAAAACGAAGTTAATTTTGTTTTACTTTAGGAACCTTTCTGCCATTGAAAGAGCTTTTAAAACAACAAAAAAGTGTATTTTTTTCTGCTTTAAATTGTCATTAAAATGACTCTTAGATTAAAATACGTTAATTTTCATGAAACAAATGACACTAGATTTTAAAAAAATGAGATCAGCTGTTTGCTGCAAAAATATTAATTATTCGTTGCAGAGTTAGATCTATATTTTACGAAATATTTATGCAATTAGCTTAATTGTTTTTTATAATTTATTGTTATTAATTAGAATACTCATTTAATTACTGAAGTTAATTAAATTTAAGTAGACCTTTAATTTAAAATAGATTTCTGATAATTTGTAATATATTACTGCAAGTGTAATACTAGATGAAACATTTTTGCTCATTTTAAAATATTGCCCTTACTGGATTTTTATATAGCTTCTATTCAGGATTTCTGAACATCGTCATCGAACTCATGGACATCTGAGTTTATTATGTAATAACACCAACCCATGTAGAAAAAAAACACCAGCAACTTAGAGAGTAAATTTTCGGAAAAGTTGTAGTTTCTTTATGCAAACTTTTACTGCTTTAAAATATAAGTTTATTTTTCAACACCATTCAAGTTAAAAACATCACAAAACAAGTTCATTGCTCACCTGATATAGCTAGCGTGCCATCCAGGGTTAGTTTAACGTGGGTCACTGTCTCCGTGTGGCCCCGCAGGGTGAAATTGTCATTGCCTGTGGTTAGGTCCCAAACGATTAGATTGCAATCCGCCGAACCAGAAACCACCAGGGAGGGGCTGAGAGGTGCACATGCGGCGCATGTTACCATGCTTTCATGGCCAACCAGCACCTGCAAAAAGAGACGGGTTTTCATGTTTTCCTTAATATGTATTCCTGTACTTCATAAAAAACGCTATAATTCTTATAGTTCTTTTAGGGATACACACTATCGAACAGTTATTCAATGTAGATATTTTTTTTTAAAATTTCTAAAGCAGCACAACCTATAAAGTCTGATATTGTCTTTAAAAAGAAAAGACCGAGTTAACTATTAGGGTCAGTCAAACTAAAACTTTAAAAAAAAAAATTCATACTTAGAAATAATTTATACAGAAAATGAGAAATATATGTACTGCAATTTTTACATAATCTCTCTCAAGTTGAAAGCAAGTTGTCTCACACTTATGTTACAGTAATTTCATAAAAAAATTAGTCTTTTTTAAATTAAAACACACATTATATGCTATTCCATTCACAGTCATTCGTTAATTTTCTTTTTTACAATATCATATATTTATCCTTCGCTAATTTTCTTTTTTACAATATCATATATTTATCCTTCGCTAATTTTCATTTTTAATATTTCAAGATCAACAATACCATCCTTCGCCAATTTTCATTTTTTAAGGTTTCAAGAACAACAATATAATCCTTCGTTGATTTTTATTTTTAATGTTTCAAGAGCAGCGATATATTTCTTCCTCAATTTTCATTTTTAATGAGTCAAGAGCAACAATATAGTTCTGCTTTAATTTTCGAACTTAAAAGTTTAAATAGCGCCTTTCAACAAATGTATATTTCATTACAAATATAAATTTAAAAATAATTTATTAAAAATAAAGATAATACGAATACAAATGTATACGAATAATCAATACAATAGTTAAATGATAATTTACAACTGATCTTAGGAGAAAGTTGTTATGTAATGAATGCAGTTGTATCAATCAACGTGAAATAAAAGTTACCTTATTTTCTTTTCTTGCGTTACCTGCTCTGAAATAAATCACCATTTGGTGACTCAACCTGCGAGTTTCGTCCACATGGTGGTCGTAAAGGTCCACGAAGAAACTTTATGGACTAAGGTAAATGTCGTGGGGTCAAAGCAATTTCAGCGGGTGCTTTTAATTTACAGCCGTTTTAGGTGGAAATTTATAAACATAGCTGATTTTACGTCCCTCTGCTTCACCATTTGATGAAGAGTCTTAAATAGTTTATAATGCGACCTGTAGTAATTTTTTTTTATTATTTTTAAATATTGACATTTTTATGTTTAATTAAAAAAAATCAATTAGTTAATTCAACATAGATTTCTTAATATAAATTTTTAGTTACCATAAATTTTCTTTTTATGGAAAATGAGAATGCATGTAATGAGATACATTTTGTACCTAGAGATTATATTATTATCCAAAATATCACGTAACATTTATATCAAACATATCTATGTACCTATTATAAATTTCTGTAAATATAAATCTACTAAAATCTTTTATAAAGCTGTTAATTTGATAAAAAATGTTAGGTAAGAAATGAACTAAAATGCAAGATATGAATTATAGATACTTTAGAATAATATAAAATAATACACATGGAATAATGCGAATGATTTATCTAAACTAGCCAAAACATATTTTTTTTTAAAAAAGATGAAAGCTCTTAAGTGATATTTTAAAATGTATTCTCTTAATAAAATCATCAACCAACCAATGTAATCAGAACCCATTTAATAAAGGAAACAGACAATCCACTCTCACCGACTTCAATAGAAACTTCCTTAACAATATAGATTTCAAAATGAAGTGACATCCCATTAATATTTAAACTGTGAATACTTAAATTAACTATAAGAGAGCCCAACATTTTTTTTTTTCCAATGGAAAGGCAAATACAATGAAAAAAATAATAACAAGACAAAAAACAAATACTAAAGCGTAAAGATCCACAAAAATACAAATATGACCGAAGTCATTGCCTTAAGAGTTCTCTCGCACGCCAGTAAAGCGCTGTCTCCAAGGAGCAGTCAAAAGTAGCATATCATTAGAGGTGATCTCTGTTCATTGGATCTGCTGAATTACATAGATTTTACATAGATCGAAAAGATTTTAATTGCGATGTAGATGTTCTGCTAGGCAGTCATGACCTGTCAGAAGTCGGAACTGGGCGACAGCATGTTGTCGAGGATGTTGTTAAAAGATATTCAGCTCTCCAACGCTTTGAATTAATATCATCTTGAGTTTGTAACTTGTGACTTTTATCCATTATTTATTTGATATATAATTTACAGAATGAAGTGACAGTGACGAAGATCTCATTTGAGGTAGTTTTGAGCCTCTTTTTGCTAGACAATGTTCCTGCTCGTCTCCAAAAAGGCCACAGTGGCCAGGTATCCACTGAGGTACCACTCGTTTCATTTTTAAAGTCAGTTCCCCCAAATGATGTCGACAGAGAGAGCCCAACACATAATATTATTTTTTTCCCTTCTTCTTGAACCGCAAGACATCACATCTTTTGTTATCTTTATTCTGTTCAGCGCAGCGATATAGGACTGTGAAGTTTTTTTTGTTTTTCGCTAACGCCACTCTGCTACAGGTATTTACCTATAACTTCATAAATTTATCTTCAAATCCTTCTGCTATTCGTCTTTAATTTTTCTTCTTTTGATTAATATATATTTTTTTTTTTCAAATTCAAAGCAATAAAAAATGCAGTAAACAAAGAAAAACATTCAAAACAAAGCATTGATAGAAAAGAAAAGTGCAAAAAACAAATATAAAATAAGAAAAAAAAAAAAAAGTGGAAAAGCTATAGATTAAACTAATTTAGATTCTCTTAGTTTAAAATTTTCCATTGGAGATCATATTATATCGCTTAAACAAAAACTAAGAATAAAATTCACGTTTCATTTACTCCGTGATTGGGTCTCAAGCTATTACAAGAATTGCCTAACTAGAATGCTTCAGCAAAATATCAGAGATGGGTATGAAGCAATTTTCAATTACCTTAAAATTGTCTACATTTAAATACTAGTGCCTAACTTTAAAATGAGAGCGGACTTACCTGCGTGAGTTTTCCCGAACCCACCTCCCAGACCTTTAGTGACATGTCATTGGAGCCTGTCACGATGGTCTGACAGTCATAAGTCACAGTGTAGCATGTGATGGCATCGCTATGGCTCACTGATTTTCAGAATCCATGTCAGTTACAGGCCAGAATTTCAGGCTGAAACAGAAACATGAGCACAATGTTTTGAAAAGTTCTTTGTTAGGATAATAATTTATAATTTTTTGTCCTGTATTGCTATAATGCTCTTATGAGAATAATAATTATTAAAGTTATGACACTCTACTAGGTACTTAGTATTCAAGTTTTGTACACCGTGATTTAATAATACTAATACCTGACGTATTTGATATTTTCATTTATAATGAAAATTTTTAAATTTAATTAGTTTTTATTCATAATGATGAATTTTATTAATATTGTATTTTTTAACACAAACATTAACTTGGTTTAAAGTGCACCTTCTTTTACTGAGTTTATATGACTATGAGTCTAAAAATATTTAACATTGCAGCAAAGGAATTTGCTTACATTGAACTTGAAATATAAAGTATAAAGAAAGAAAGTTACATAGTATTGGGCTTTGCTGTCTTGACAGTTTTTAAAATTTTAATGTTTGTTTAATTTGCACATTTTTTGAGTTTGAATAAGTGGTTTAATAATATTGTACTTAATTCATAATGAGGCACAGTGGTAACATAGAAAGCCCCTTGCTGCTGTTACTTTTTTTAACAAAACCAAAGGAGCATGCGACTCTTGTTTGGCTTAAGCATGTTATACGGAATTTTTTTGACGACTTAGTTATTAGATACGGTTTCGATAACTTTATGCTTCAGAAATCGAAGCTTCAATGGTTTACTCCGTTGATTAATGCAATGCGGACCAAACATGGTATATGTAAGGTTCTGGGTTAGTACACAACACGATATCAACCTACCTGCAGTCGTTCTTCCCTCCTACAGCGAACACCATGTTGGCGTGCACGGCAACATTGTGCGAAGGCTTGGTGCACACCACGAGCTGGGTGCCAGTGTCCGCCTGCCACAGGCGGTGCTGGCCCTGCGAGTCCACGGACAGCACGCGGCGACTGTCGCAAGTCACTGCTACGGCCATCACCTTGCTCTGATGCTCCTGGTCCGAGGAATACATTAAGCAATTTATCATTATACACTCCAATGCAATTAACCAATTATACAATTTAATGTAAATATATTGTTTTAAGTGACGAGAATTTTAAACCGAGATAATTCGCCACTGAAATGGTAGATATGTAGCAGATTCAACACTGTCAAGAGAGCAATAACATAAATTTTCTACTATAACTCCCTCATTATGTGGTGCAATGTAATAAGATTAACAATATGCATAAACTGACCATGTGCACCGCATTTTGGAACACACGAACACATCCCAGGGAAGGAATGAGGTATCCTGCCTGCCTACATAAGTTCGTATCCTACTTGCCTACAAACTTACCATGCACAATGCCGTCGTAATGCTTTCCTCATACATACAGTAGGGTTTCGAATCAAGCTGTATCAGTTCTGAAACCGGACCATACTATCCCCCAGACAGCTTTATTCTCTTTATAAAATAATAATTTCAATTTGATAAAGCACGTGATTCTTTCATATTTTCATTTTTATAGTAAATGAGGAAAAATGAATTGAAGTAAGTAATGTTTTAGAAGGAAATGATTATAATTTATTTAACTTTTGCTTTAGAGTTGCAAGTAAAATAAATCGAAATTCACTAGTTAATCAAGAGGTACTAATAATGATGATCGTTGGTAAAACAAAATAATATATCCAATCAGAGCTAAAGTAAACTGCTTGTAAATGAACTCAATAGTATTTAAGCAATGATGGTCTCTTCAATTTCACCATTTTAATATAATATACAAAATAAATTTTATTATTGAAATTATTAATAATTTTGATTATTTCTTCATATTTTAGCATAGCATTTATAACTCAAATAATTTATTTTATACTAGTATGCTATTTTATGCTGTTTTTAGCAACATGTGTTTACAGTATTTGTACAATGAAATCTAGTAGATAACAAAACTATTAACACAGTAAAAAATATTTCATAGAAAAAAAAATGGAGAAGAAAATTTAAGCAAGGCATTCTTGTCGAATATAAAAATCCTAATAAACACTAAGCATCATAAAAACTATACCATCTCTTGATAACATACTTAGAAGAAAGTAACAATTCAAGAATGCATTTATTGAATTAAAAGAAATTCAATTTACGACGAACTTATTGAATTATTCGATTACTATTATAATTTTTGCTGAATTATTCAAACTTTTAAGATTACTATAATCGTTGAATTATTATTATCATTATAAAATGCTATTATTATTGAATTATTGTATTATCATTACTGAAAGTTATATTTTATTGAAGCAAAAAAATTAAATAATACAAAAGGAAAATTGCGGAAAGTAGTATTAGAATATAAGAAAGGAATATTGAATTTATTTAAAGTCTTTTCTATATGTATTTTCGTAAAATGAAATTATTTTGGCCAGACATCTGTAATCAAAATAAATATTTTAATTAGAATTAACAGGAACTAATAAAAATAAAAATATTACTTATAGTTTTTTTTTTCAGAGATGTTGTTTCAAATCAATCTATCACTGTACTTTATTATAATATTTGTAGCCCTAAATGGAACGGAGAGAATACCTGACTACATTTAAAAGCATGTATTTCAGCGAAATAACTATGGTAAAACATGAACTAATCTATACAAATTCATTTGACTGTAAGAGAGCTCTTTTGTGTACACACCGGAGGAATTACACAGTAAAGTTTCAGATGAATAAATGTTTCATCTATGACTATTCTGAATTAGATGCCAAAGTATATGATTGTATGAACATTTGAAGTATAGATATTCAGTGCGTTTTGAATGAAGCTTCTCGTAATAGATTAAAATAGATGGGTAATCACAATCAACATTACGCTTCTAGGATTCTAATCGGTTGGATGAATTAAGTGAACCAACAAACAGTTGTGTTGAAATAATCAATGAATATTTTCCTCCAAAGGCTCATCTTCAAAATTATAATAATACTTCTTATATACTGAATTTCTATATTTTAAATGGATTTAAAAAGAGCTGATTATTTTTACTTTTTAATATGATTTTCTTTTTCTTAAGTAATAAAATTTAAATTTCAATATTATTTGTTATTGACTTTATAATGCTAGCTTTAAAAATTTTAAATGAATGAACTGCATAATCTTTCCAATTTGCTCCCACAAAGAATAGATTTTGAATTAGATATATATCTTCTGAAGACTTTAATTTTTTTTTAAAAAGAACCAAAATTATTTTTAAAAATTCAATAATTTCCAAAAATAGTTGTTGTTATTGTTTCTTATCCCACTTGGTAGACATCTAGGTCAATCCAACGAACGTATGTACGGTTGAAGGGAAAGGGGACAGCTTCTGTTGTGATGTAGCATCTGCAGTTAAAACCATCACACATTTGAGATAATGGATATACGCTGATGCATAAGTCTCACATGGCTCCGTGACGTTCTACAATCATATTAGCCGTAAGTACGACTTAATTTGGGCACCGAGCGCCAGACACTCGCCCAATCAGGCCCTCAAAAATAATTGAATTTGTAAACTTTAGTTGCTTTGTACTGCTTTTGAAGAGCTACAGTAATCTTTTAAATACAATAGATCAAAATCCAAAATTTAATTAACAAATTCCTTTAATCATATTGCGTAATGCATCGTATCAATTGTGTGATGGTTTTAATTAATGGAATTGATTCCAGAAAATGCTTTTCTAAGCTTCATAGTAACATTGGACAACTCCAGATAGCATCGAAATTCCTAAATTTCCGAGCTGTTGTTGATAAACTTCTAATTAAGACGAATAAATAAAGATAGGATGATTAATAATTCTCGAAAGAAGTAAAAAACTTTATATTATTGTAACAGGAAAACTATCTGCAATAACTACTGGTAATTATTGCAGATCAAATTATAGTGTACCTGAAAGGTGGAAACGATGAGGCCCAGTGTGAGTCCCCACACTTTGAGGGTGGCGTCTTCGGATCCCGAGACAGCGAAGAGGCCGTTGGGCGAGAAGGCCACACACGTGACAGACGCCGAGTGACCCTTCAAACTGGCGTGCAACTCTCCACTGTTCAGTTGCCACACCTTCACGATGCGATCCCTCGAGCCTGTAGGGAAAGAGAAATTAAATTACTATAGAGTATCCATAAATTCATGTTCAATAGTGGATACTGTAGATACAATAGTGGATACTGTAGATACAATAGTGGATACTATAGATACAATAGTGGATACTGTAGATACAATAGTGGATACTGTGATCCACTATTGAACCCAATTTAGTTGTTAAATATATATATATTTTTTTTTTTGCTAACATAGGTAATAAAAGTTATTTATTCCACACTGATGTGTAAAAGTAAACCACCGACTGTTTTTTGTGCTTTTTTTTTTAAGTCCTTTCCTTTCCTTTTTTTTTTTACGAGTTCATTTCCTTTTTTCTGCAAGAAATTATTATTAAAGGATTACATAGAAATTATTTGGGAAATTACTTGGGAGAAATTCAGAACACAAAAAAGTAATTGTTTTTAAAGGAATGAAGAAAGTATATTAATGCAAAACTTGAATAAAACGCATGCAGTATGAAATCAAACAGAAGGCAAAAGACTTTGTCGAAAGTATAGCGTTGATTCAAATGAATGTTTATTTGAGAAGAATGGAAAGCAAATGTCCATCAATAAAATAGTTTAACCACCCTTAAGTGCAACGGGTATTTAGTACCGTCTCTAAGTACTCGATAACTGATTATCCAACAATTGCTGAGGTAATAGAGTCCTTTCCTGAATGATCACTTGTATTAGTTTTTTGGGTGTTTCCAGACGTTACCGTTTCGAAAATATTTGCCCAAAGTCTCCAAACATATTTTATGGAATTTAATTCAGAATAATATACTGTAGTGAAACGACTCTCATCTGAAAAACGGACATGACTCCATCGATGAAATGTTCAGTTTTTGAGTTACTTTCATATTCTAAACCAGGGTCACCAAAAGATTTAGTGTATTGACTTCTACACTAAGTTCCAAGGGTCAAAAACTAGCTAGTTCATCATACCAACATACTATAGTTATGAATCACACGCCCTTTTTTCAATTCCTA
The DNA here is from genome assembly GCA_021605095.1 of Caerostris extrusa. NCBI lineage: Eukaryota > Metazoa > Arthropoda > Arachnida > Araneae > Araneidae > Caerostris > Caerostris extrusa. The sequence goes on along the minus strand of BPLR01016126.1, from coordinate 41,561 downwards.
CTATTAGTTCACACTCTCCCTATATATATTTATATATCATGTTCAAATTTTCAATTGTTCATAAAATACTTTTTATTCCTCCACTCAAGTCCAAATAGATATTTTTGAACTTGTAGTGGATGACACTTGGTGTTAATACAGTTTTTTCAAATATTAATTAATTCATTAAATTTAATTAATTAATTTTAGTTTTATAAGGGAGAAAAAAATTTCTCTTATATAAGATATTGAGCAGGATATAAATTTTGAATAAATACCGTCACTGGCGAAGATTGAAGATCGCTGGAAAAAAAAATTTCTTTTCCAGATCCTTTTTTCACCCTGGGTTCAAATCTGAGTCAAGGAGGGAACAAAATGGAAAATGAAACATGTGAATAAAGGAGTGAAAAGAGATGGAAAGTGTGTATGTGAGAGAGATTTTTTTAACTTAAAAAATGAATGAAAATTATTTATAAAGAACTTTCTGCAGTATAGTGAAAAAAAAAAAGTAGGAATTGACTTAAAATTGTTTTTTTATATTACTTGTTGTTTCGAACTTGCCGGTGAGTGAGTATCTATGATGCGAAGGAAGGATTCTGCTCCGTTCATAATTCTGGTTGCTATTTACGGACAAGCCTCAAGAAGAAGTCATTGCGGCGGGTACGTCATTTTTGCACTACAGTAGTATAGCACCATTATATTTGTCATATACTTTTATATTTTTATGGCTCTATTATATTTTTCTTTTCTGACGATAGAATTCAGAAATTTATGTTTTTTCATGAAATTCAAAAATCAAATTCCTAAAATGTTTTTTTTAATATTTAATTGAGGAAAAAATATCGGAATTTGCACATCTAAAGTACTTTAAAAAGTGACAAACATTATAATAATTAACAAATTATTTATATTGTTGAAATTTCTTGATACTAGTTATGATATTTTTATTTTTTAACTAAAATAAAATTTTAAACTAATTATTTATTTTATTTTGTATTTGAAATTGTGTGCAGTTAACCGTAATTTAAGGTGAAAAAAAATCATTATAATTATTAATGTTGATTGTCAACATTATTAATTATGCATCTTATCCAAATTATGTACTGAAAAAAAATCCCATCTCAGCTAGACGATAAAAACATTGTCTGTAAATAGATTAACTTTAGTAATTTCAAACAATCAGAAAAAATAAGCCAAAATAACCAAAAAAAATCCAATATTTATTCTCCAACATCCCAAAGATTTCTGAGAGCATTATTTATAAATAGAAATCACTTTATTATTAGAAATCAATTATTTTAGAATTATTCTTTTATATTTAGAAATCAATTATTTATAATAGCTATCACTTTTTTAAATTTTTCTTTTGAATTACGCTAAAGATCATTTACAATAATGTAAATCTCATTTGTAAAAAAATATTAATGTTGTATTATTAATATTGTATCTTTTTTAACATTTGAAATGTTGGGAAAATATTTGTTTTCGTTGTGTAAATTGAATAATTCTTAGAGTTAAATAATTAACCAGCATATTTATCATATATACTTTTATGACGATAGGATTCAGAAATTGATGTTTTTTCCTGAAATTTCAAAATCAATCTCCTAAAAACTTTTTTTCATATTTAATAGAGAAAAAAAGATAACCGAATTTGCACATGGAAAGTACTTTAAAAAAGTGACAAATTATATCATTTCGAACATGAACAAATTAATTATATTGTTTAAATTTTCTAATGCTAGATATGATATTTTTATTTTTTAGCTAAAATAAATTTTTCCATTATTATTATTATTTTTTATTTTGAACATGAACAAATTAATTATATTGTTTAAATTTCCTAATACTAGTTATGACATCTTTATTTTTTTTAGCTAAAAAGAAATTTTAAAATAATTATTTTTTTTAATTTTGTCTTTGAAATTGAGAGCAGCTAACCATAACTTAAGTGTGAAAAATCACTATAATTAATAACGATGATTGTCAGGAAATAATGCATCTTATCCAAATTATAAACTGAAAAAAAATACCCCATCTCAGCTAGACGATAAATATATTGTCTGTAAATAGCTTAACTTAAGTGATTTCAAACAATCAGAAAAAAAAAAAACAAGCCAAAATAATAACCAAAATCAATATTTATTCTCCTACATCACTAAAATTTCTAGGAGCCTTCTTTATAAATAGAACAGCCATAAGCTCCCTTGCCATTCAACTCTTTCGAAGCGTTCTGGATCAGCAATTCCCATTCGCTCCAAGCAAAGCGCAGATGCCTTTTTGGCTGGAAATTAATCGACATTTCGAGACCCGACATAATTTGTCGCAATGGTGATTTGTGACGAATGAGAAAAGAGTAGATTCATTCAGATGTCGACGCTTTTCTAACATGGAAACGACGTATCGATTTCGGTGGTCTTTTCGCCATTGCTTCCTGATGACTCGGAGTGCGGCCGGATAATTCCGGACTGACGCTCCCTGTCAGGCCAGTGGAATATCCGGCTGTTAGTTTTCTCATTATCATTACTGGATGAGAAAATGGAAAGGAGTAATAGACTGGGAATAATTCTAAAGCTGAAGCTGCTTGACTCCTTCAGAGCTCACGTTGTGCATCTAAAAACATGATTTTTTTTTGATTTTGTAATTAATTATGTATAAGCTTGTTTTCTTTTTAAATTTTCGTATTGTAGATACGTACTAATTTATGAAAATAATTTTAATCTCCAAAGTGTCTCAAACAATTATGTGAAGAATATCGCTGAATTAAAAAGCTGTAGCAAAAGAATTTCAATTGCAGTTTGTATAATTGTTGAGTTCTGGATTATTTCTTAAGACAGTCGATATGTTGAAAAGTTACATTCAAAATAAATAATGAAGTTATTAAAAAATAAATAAAAATATTTACATTCAATAAAATATTATTACATTCAATTAAATGTTATTCCGCATATATAATCTTCTAAATAGTATCCTAAATCTAAACTATTGTTTATTATTGTAATAATTTTGCTTATTTAAGATTGGTATACAATCCTATATCAAGTCAAGGCAATATCATTCAACAAAGATCCAGTTAAGAATAACTATATTCGTTTAAAAGATCTTTATGAAAGCATCTCTTTCTTGATACAGCTTCTTTAACTAATAATGTAGGATATAGGCAATATTAATATGCCAGACACCTGAGTACACTATAGTACCATTATGCGAAATCTTGCATGCGTGATTAACCATGATTTGACCATGATTAATATTAATTTCATTAACGTAGAAGGAAAAATAAAAGCAACATTAAATCTTCAGCAAGGTAGTTTATTGCTCACGTTAGAAAATGCAGGGAGGCATTAAATGCATTTAATCCAAACTTTCAAACTTTTGTTAACTAGTTTGATAAATCATTAACCATCCTCCTCATATAAAGTGGCAGTTTAACTCGTTCAAAAGGAAATAATATATTTGATTAGCAAAGAATGGCAATAAAATATTAAACATATTATCGACTCTATTCATTAACTAAATGTTTACGGAAAAATACAAAGTTTATCCTTATGAATGTATGATTTTTATATTAAAAATTAATTTGATTTGCTCAAAGTTTCACATATATAATAATAGAAAAATATTATAGATAAAATATTGCCTGAATTTTCTTTTATCCTCATGTTTAAAGCCAAAGAAGTGTTTGTTATTCTTAAGATTATTATATAAATGTTCTGGAGGAGAAGAATTTTGACTACAATCTTTTACTTGTAAATTTTTATTTGTAAATTTTTAATTTTTATGTTACATTTCTATATTAAGGGAATACACAGTAACATACAAAAAGTGTTACCTGCTAATTTGGAGAATTTTTAATATATCATTAAAAGAAAAGAAAATTAAGGTTAAATTCCTCCTTTCAAACCAATTTGACCTCTCTGACGAATTGTGGATGTACAAGTTGTGGATTTGTATTATACAACGTTGTTCGCGTCTCTGCCGTGGCCGCGGCGAAAAAAGTATATGTATGTGCCTGTGTGCCCAGATCTCCTAGTGTTAATGTCGTGCCTGATCATCAAGAGTGATAGAGCATGACTGCAAGTGGCTATGGCTATTAAGTGCAATAAATGAATTTATTTAATTTTCACTGTGTTTGCTTATTTGCATAAGTGATTCCCAATTATGCAGTCCACTGTATGCTAGAGTGCGAGAACAAACGGCTTTTCACAACTAATTAGGGGTTCAATAAGAATCATAGTTAGAATGCGGCATCAATTAGCTACTAAGGAAAAAAACGAATCACAAGGGAAATCATAATCGAAGGTAAATGGGAATTTCACACGAGATAACCATTCTCAAAGTTAAACTGGGGCATCTACCCACCTGATACGGCCAACGAGCCATCCCTGGACACTGCGGCACATGTAACAGGTTCCTGATGCCGATCTTCTTTACGGCTCCTCGACTTGGGGACAAACATCTCTTTCTTGCAGAAGAAATTCCACACCACCACTTTGTTACCACCAGATGTGATTAGAAACCTGTCGTTGTCCTGAGCCTGCCAAATCAAGTAGCATAAATCAATAATTGATTGAAAGAGGTATTGATATTTAGTTTTTTTTTTTTTTTTAAGTTTTCTATTATATTACTGTTTATACTTTTAGCACTAAGCTGCATTCCTTTAAACACAATTTAAATGCATATGCATTTGCATATATTTCTTCATTATTCAGCAATTCTGTTATGCAGAATATTGAAAGAATATTTAATCTATTTGGAACTTGATCTAGGAATTTAATCAGTAGATTTACGTGGTTTGTTTCCCATTGAATACGCATGGAGAAGAATATGAATATGAAGGCTATGGAAGCTCTTGATGTTTCCGTTTGCAGCTACAACTGATGAATAGCGGATGCTTATTCATATTTTTTATGTATGAATTTCATAACTATAACATCTGGGTCTATACTAGACATATAATACACTAGACATACAACAAAAGGTCCACTTTCAGATTCATGGGAATACTTTAAAATTTTATTTACTACCATTATTTCTATTGCAACTCTATTGATTTCTATTGTAATTCTAAACATTATTTTTATTGCGACTCTATTTACAATGAAATGAAAATTAAAGATAAAAATTCGATAAACAAGTGCAACAAGTTCTCTAGTCTATGACGAATCTAGTCCAATGGGTCTGCGGCAGACCTTAATTATCACACGGCGAGATACACAAAACCACAAGGGACTACACCAGGCAGAAATTCCGACATGTTCAGTCACTTTCAGAAGAAAGAAAAATAACACTTCTTGTTGATTCATCGCAGAACTCTCTCTTTTTTCTTTCAAAAACCTCACTTTAGGAAAATCCATCAAGAGTGAGGGAGTCAGTTTCCCTCACTTCTCCCTTGAGTAGACACTTTCTTAGGCCATGATTTATTACAAATCGCGTTGTAACAATTCATGGTGTAGTCCATATTCCATCTAATTGAATGTAGTTGTTTCGATCTGTAAAGTCACACAGAAAATCGAATTTCATTTTGGTCTCATTATCAATGACACTGAATATGTATCAGATTTGAGTGATTTAGTACAAAACACTATTTGCATGCAATATAACTATACAAAAGTTTATCTGTTGTCAAATTTGAGGGATACGCTGCTATTATTTACTTAAAAATATCTTTACTTAAAAATATCTCTCCTAGGAACGAACGTGGAAAAAAATGCTACAACTCTTCCTGTGGAAAAAATGCTACAATAAGTAACGATAAAATATTTAAAATATTATTATATTATGTCAAGTTCACCAAGATGCACAGCCTCCCTTCTATGAAATGTCAAGTTTTTATACGAAAGTTATAGAAAACTTTTAATACATACCTTGACTCTAAAGCTAAATTCCAAATATCAATTATTAGATAAGCTTTATTTAACTCAAAAAGTCAAATTAACAAATGTAACATGAGGATTACAGAGTAACAAATTTAACAAATGCAAATTAATTCACTGTGTTAGACACTACACTTTGTTGCATATTACTATCAGCTGAAATTAATACATTAGGTAGGTTTAATTATGGAACACATATATCAACATTACCAGTTGACGATATTGGATATTTTAGATATTCTGTACTTCTCAAGCAATACTAATATGAGAGACAGTAATAGCCATTGTTAACACTCATAAACAGTCACTGTTTACTTAAGAAATGGAAACTCACCTGCATGCTTGTCACTGGATCAGTGTGACCCGAGAGAGTGTTGAGCATCTTGGCGGAATGCACGTCAAACAGGTGGATCCTACCATCCTTGCATCCCACGGCGCATCGGCAGTTGTCCCTGGCGAAGCACAGGGAGGTGACGGCCGCCTGGTGCCCGTATAAGCAGTGCACGTCAGAGCCCGTGGTGAGGGAACGCACGTGCACGGAGTGATCAGTGCACGCCACCAACAAGAAAGTGGAGTCCCACGAGATGTCCATGTGGGTGATGGGTGCGCTCAGGTGGATCGTGTTCAGCAGGCAGAAGTCCTCCAGGCTCCACACGCACACGCAGCGATCGGTGGACGCTACAAAGAGATAAGTACTTAATATTATGGGACTTCATATTAAAGCTCTTCATATTAGACTACTATGGAATTTCATATTATAGATCTTCATATTATTGGACTTCATATTATAGCTCTTCATATTATGTGACTTCTTATATTATAACACGCAAAACTGAAGACAGCAACATAAGAATATTTTTGAGATTTCTTCTTTCTTTTTCTTGTTTTTACTTAATTCTATTATAAAAGAAAAAAAGGCAGGCTGAAGATTTCAGGTTCCTTATATATTGATACACAAGAAGCAGTAAAAGGAGAAGCAGACATATACTACACATGAAGTACAGTATCACATACAGTACCGCATGACTTCATGTACAGTATGAACCACATGAAAACAAAAAGTGAAGTCAACGAAAGAAAATCAACTTGACCTTTATTAACTAGAATTTTTAAAATTTGTGTCTTATTATTTATAAATATAAGGCAAGGAAAAAGGACTGAAGTTGGCCAAAAGCAGTTGCTTCTAAAGTAGAATTTGTGGTTGCTAAATGGAAAGAAGGAGCAGGTGCACTGTAATCTCAACAAGTACGTAAGTGTTGTCAAAATATAAAAAAAAATCCTAACAGTTTCTAAAAGTGTATGCACGTAAAATATAGCGGGATGTGAAGCCTTATTCATTAATAAATATTTTAATAAATCTAAAATTTTTAATATGCGTCAACTTAAAATCAAATTAAACCTTGTTTACAATCAACTATAATGCATTCAAAATCTATATTAAAAGAGAAATTTATAAAAAAAAAAGGTTTGTAATTTACTTTTATGCAGCTGTTACTTCTGATTAATTTATTTATATATTTTCCAACAGTAATTTTTTTTTTATAAAAAGCATCAAAAAAATGTAAGCTTCAGTTTTTTTTATTAAAAAAATTAATGTTTTGTAAATACGATTACAATGCAATACTTTATTCTGACATAATTAGAAAAGCGATACAATGTAATTAGAAAATTCTTAGTGATCCCTTCCTTAGCTGGCTGCTTAAAAGGCAATTTTCCTCCTTAGATGGAGAAACGCCAGGCAAGCATTATTTAATAAAGACTCTTGAGGAACTTCTTGATCGTGCAATCAGTGTCTTTTAAAGACATCGATCATCATCACAGATAAGCTTTTAATATGGAGATTAAAGAAAAAAGTATGGTTAAAGAAAGGGCAAGAGGTCTGGAGTATAGCCAGGAAAGCACTTTCCTGGCTTATGCTTATAAATAAACTTTTTTTTTTTTTTTTTCAGGAAACGTTTTGTATGGTCAAACAAATGAATTTTTATTATTTGAAATAGTGTAGTATGAGATATTTTTTGTCGGATTTTCCTGTTTTATTATGGAATATATTTTTGCTGAGACCATCTTTATGAAACGTTATATTCGCTGATGCTATCACTTTGAAAAATAGTATGTATTATGTGCTTCTTTATCATATTTATGGGTTACAAAGTTTATCAATTTATTTATTTAATATTTAAATGTTTTTGCATTATTTGGATTTATTTATGTTAGTTATTTTGCCTGATGAAACTTTTTATAGGTATTATAGATGGGTATTGCTTAGAGTTATGAAACAATCCATTTTTAATAATTGCATAATACGTGGATTTTTTTTTTTGCTGGGCATTTCTGAATTCTAACTTTGCAGTTTACATTGATATATTTTCGAAACAAAAGCTATCAATGTATTTTTATTTAAAAAAAATATTAAAAATGTCATATCATATCTGTTAATCAGTAGATTTTTTTTTCTAAAAATTAAAAATTTCTTTTTTACTAAACAATGATAAGTGCATCTTTTTTCATGAATTAAAATTCAGAATTTATAAGAATTTATATCCATATTTTTGGATAAAAACTTTTTTCAATGACGGGTGCATTATTTCATTGAATTCCGATTTACCAGACTGAAATCTAAAAAAAGCTTTTTATTCGTTAAAAATGAATCAGAAACATATTTAAAAAACGCATAGAAGTAAATAACATCAAATGATACATTTATAAAATTTCGTCTTCCTTTTCGCATTACGTTAGATAAAAGACTAAAATAATAAAAAGGAAACTAAACATAATACATATTCTTAAAAGACATTTTCGTAAAATGATATTGAAAAATATTATAATTTTTAAGTCATGATGTTGGTTGGTTGGTATTAAAAGCTACATCACAAGAGCTACATTTATCCGAGTGGCGTTGAATGATAACCGGTTATCTAAAAAGGTAAAAAGACGGTTTCTTGTATATGATATAAGGAATGATTGATTATGGCAGAGAAGATAAAGCAAAAGTTGACATCAAAGCTGAAGGACCAAATAATATTAAGAAAAATAAAAAGATTTGCACAAGAAAGGCTTCCAAACAAGTCAGAAATAATAAGATAATCATTACCAAATTGATCGAATCTTATGTTGCAACTAGAACATTCAGTCACTTCGTATAATAGAAAACTGCATTCAGAGAAATTTGAATGGGCTAATAAGGTATGGCATAAACGAAGTAATGTCAGCTTAGCTTAGCTTATACTGAATCTTTAATTCAAAGCTAATTTTTTAATTTTTTGATAAATGGATAAATTTGGTATATCTTATTACTAATCCGATCATACGAAAAATTTTGGCACGTCTTTAAGAAAGCATATTTTACAATAGCCTACATATCCTGCAGTAAAACAAAAGTCTTATAAAAATAAATTCAATATTTGTCAGATTTGGTGATTCCTGCTAAGCCCACATAACCAGTTCCAAGCAAAATAAATATTTTAAATTAAATTTTAACTTCACGTATAATACCAAAAGATGGCTATCACTTGATAAAGTAATAAGAATTAAACTCAAACTCCTAAAAATAGTATAAATAATGAAACACCGATAATTAATCAATCACTTCTTGGAACGGTCAAAACTATTGCATACATTTCTTATGTAAATACTGAATAATACCTGTGCTGATTTTGTGAAACTTTTTGTGATAGCTTATAATTATAATTATTACATATCTGGCCAGTTGATCAACACTTGACACGCGATTCACTTACCGAGACACACATCTATTGAATACCTAAATTTTTAACATATTTAAGGGCAGCAGCGGCAATTAGGGTAGTCAAAATTCACTGTTAATGCAAAATTATTGAAGCGAATGTGAAAAATGTGTGTTCAATTTAGAGAATTTCTGCGAATTTCTTCAATTTAGAGAATATCTGAAGAGAATTATGAGAATTCTTTAATGATAATCTTTCGAAATTTGTATAATGCCCTAAACCGATGAACTCCCAGAATTTCAGAATCAAAGCAACACAATTTGAGATGTTAAAAAAAAAAAACCTTCACGAGTTGCATTTAAAGATTGACTGAAGCAAGCTAAATGTTTTTCGAGAAGTAACGATTTTGATTGTAAGGCTTTGATAATTCTAGGGCTCTTCTCCTGGAGACAAAGATTATTGATTAATTTTGAATCTCATAATACCATTAAGTCTTTTTTTAATTTTCTGGTATTGATAGAATGAAAGATTTTGCAGCTTCACCTACACTAGATATGTTTAACGAATTTAGATATTTGTTGAGGAACGAATTAAAAGAATTTCAAGAAGCATCTATGAATGATGAACATTGGTTCGGGTCTTAGACCACACTAAAAATGTGATGCCCAATAAAGGAAAATATATATTTTCAATGTTGCTAATCAGGACTTATCAGTCAGGATCACTATCTAAGAATAACTCCACCCCGCAATCAAATGCTTAGAACACGTGATTACTAAGCGCAATGACGTCCTACACGGGATTACTAAACAGCCACCAATTCAAATGATAGTCAGACAGTAAGCAGTTCCTACTATTACTTATACTACTACACCACATCACTGTGACTTGAGCTGAGTTGCTCCCATACAATATGGAAATGATGTGGGCGAAATTGAATAGACACACGCTGGAGACGGGTAAATTTAGCAAAATTTACTTTTGGAGATACAGAAGCTGAACAATGAGAACATTTTTTACAAAAAGAAAAAATCATAAAAATATCAATAAAAAGAATATAAAAAAAAAATTTAAAATTTGAAAAGGAGGGAAATATGAAATGCTAAAATATATAAAATATATAAATACATTGGGTAAATTATTAGAATTAATTAAATTAAATTTAAAAGTAATGTAATACAATAAGCACTACATTGGAGAATATGGGGCCTGAATGGCCGAATGGCTAGCGCTGCGGCGTTCGGTACCACAGGTATCGGGTTCAAATCCCGGCTTTGCCCATGGGTGTTGTAGTGGTTCGGAATCCACTTTAAGCCGTAGGTCCCGGTCCTAATAGGATCGTAGAGCGCTGCGGGGGCATTGTTACTCCGCGTCCGTGGCTTACCATCAAGTTACACGCGTCTCCTGGGTAGTGCAAAGTGAGTAACACCGGTGCAGCCCTTATGGCGAAAGATCACGGTCTATTTGCCAGCTGCATTAGAAGAAAAAAAATTGGAGAATATAATAATCAAAGAGAGGAATAAACAGTTCCAATGCAAATGATTCCAGGACAGATGATTATCAATCTATTGATACACCTGGAAACAAAAATCTAACTTCGATCTACAGTCGAAGGCCAAAGAAACGTGTTGTCTGTACAATGTCCCATAGTTATATCTGGACTGATGCCCTTAAGAGGACATTTAATAATGCTAACATTTTATGCTTCTTACTCCTTAAAACTTCGCTGACTCTTTCAGAATATAAAATTTTAAACAAAATGTCGAACGAAACTTAAGAAATAAATAGGTGAAAGCATAGAAGAAGTAAAATAAAAACACTTTATAAGTAACCTGAAAGGGGAAAAAGGAAAATAATTAAATAAGCAATTCAAACATTTTTATTAAACTAACACAAAACTTGTGATCTTGAAGATGGAAGAAAAGGAGGGGGAAAGACAGTATACGTGGACACTTCAGGTGCCTAATACCAATAAAAATTTAAAGGAAATAGGCTTTATGGTTTCAAAACTGGTAGAAAATACCATATTTTCCTCTTTTAATATTAAATTTTTTATTTTATGGCTTATTTTTATTAACAAAAATGCTGCAGAAATTTTCTTGTTTGTAACATTTTAGATAATTTTCATTGTAACTTAAAATAATTCTGCAGAAAAACATATACATATTTTTGACACATTTTTTTTTTTCCTTCTATAATAAAAACTGAAAATTTAAACGTTTTTAAATTTTACAATGGACAAATAAATTATGTTTATATGTATTTTTTTTTATTAATATAATAATTATAAATACAATTTGTATTCTAAATAAGTTTCAGATTTTTATTTACAGATTTTATTTATTTATAGATTTTATTTTATAATATAAATCACTATAAATCAAAATATTAGTCTACTAGAAATTTTAAGTTTGAGCATCCGAATTGAAGTACCTAGCTAGAAAAAGGAAATACTCACGAAATGCCGTTGTAAAGTGGCTGAAAAATCTGAAAAACTAAACTTTAGGTCACGTAAACTAAGTTCATTTCAGACAAGTAAATGTTTCTTTTCGTCTACGAAAAGAAAAAAAAAAGAAGAAAACTTTTTCCTTCTCTGCAATTCTTCCCAGGGGTGAAGAAAAGACTTCAACTTCTCCTGGAGTGTTGGAAATGTATTTATGCTGTTCGTCTAACACGATTCACATTATTGGAGATTGGGGTGTTTTCCCAACGGAAAATTTCCCTTATAAAACAGATGTGAAAGAAAAACGTAGAAAAACATTTCTTTTCTTGTCCTTCTTTCTTCAGTTCAGAATTTCGTAAAAGTCAAAGTTAACTTTCTAGTAGAAGAACATTTGAGGATTTGAATAAAAGGGATAAAATAAAAGTCATTTCAATATTTTTATAAAATTTTGTTGATTTTGTAAAAAAAAAATGTATTATTCTATTTATTGGTAGTTTTCACTGATTTATGCTTAATCTGTGACAAGTAAAAGTTGGATGCAATGTTGCAATATGCCATACGATAAAGAAAATGATTTTTTCGTTTATTTTTTTCCCCCAAAGTATCATATAGATTGCGAATAAAAAATAATAGTCAGGAATTGCCATGAAAGTTTAATAATTTTATCAATATTATATAATTATGGTTTTTTTAAACAATTCTAGCACCTGACATGTATGATATCAAAATATTAAACGTATATCTCCTAAAATGTCTGCATGCAAGAATAGTCATGATAACACTCAATTATACAAGGCAGTCGGGCAGAAAAATGCATGAAAAGAGTCGCTTGACTTTTAACTTGATTAGTTAAAAAAAAAATAGGTCTGTTGCATATATTGGATATTGAATTTTATCATATAATTATATATAAATTAATGCAGTACTGAAAATTTGCCGTCATTGACCATTGAAATGATGGATTTATAACAATTTAATCCTTATTCGGAGTGCATTGCACTGCTGTAGTTAATGGTATATAGAAGGGAACGTAGACAAATATCTCAATACCAGCACAACAACCTTTTGTATAAGCCCTTGAGAATTTACCAGTTTAAAAGGTGCAAATCTCTTCGAGAACTAAGAATCTCTTTCACAGTAATAGTTAAAATGGCAATATATATTAAAATGATACGATATTAAGAGGGCGATTATTTTTTATGTATAGAATATGATCCAGATGATTACCTGAAGCGAATATGTCATCTCCTGAGTTGACGGCTACGCTGCTGATGACGCCTCTGTGATTCTCCAGTTTGTGGATGACCTGACCAGTATACAACCGGCTCACCACCACCACGCCCGAGTCGGAACCACTGATGATGAGGGCTTCCGAATGGATGGTAGTCAAGCACTGTACGCCTGAACTATGGTGGCTATAATAGAAAACAAAAAGTTGCTAATACATAGCGAGAAGTTTTCAGTAATTTAGTCTATAATCCAACACAGTGTTTTTTTGACTTTTCAATTTCCTCTCTTCCAAATGTATTAATTAAAAAACTTTGAATATTTTCTTTTTCTTCCACTGTTAGTTTATATAATTGTAAATGAAATACTGAAACCTGAAATCCCACTGTAAAACAATATTTGAAGATATATTCTGAATAAGTAAATCCTATTTATTGTAAAAAAAATTAACAGTTTGATGTATTTCTATGCTATCGATGCAGTAAAAGAAACATTATTCTGTGACAGTTTACCTGAATTTGTGAGTCATGGTACCAGTGTCCTTTTCCCAGATTATAATTTCGGAGTCTTTCGATCCGCTGATCAACCATCTTCCTGACAACGTCAGATGCAAACATGTAATCCGATTCTTGTGACCTAAAACATAATAAGAATTATAATAAAAATTTAAATTTAAACATTTTTCCCTTTTCATATCAAATTTATTGTTACTGATAGTATTTTCTATTTTTTTGTTTTGTCATTTATTGACCCCTGGAGGTACGACCCCGGACTAATTATTTATTTATTATTACGGACTAATTTTCATTAAATTTTTATGTATTTTTCTTTTTACATTAAGGTTCACATGTTCCAAACCATATGATTTCTGAGAGATCGAGAAAGGAAATGACTATTGTCTTAAAGGGTGAATTTTAATGATAGCTGCTCGGGATTTATGTATAAAAAATCTCAAGTTCTAATTGCCCTGAAAAAAAGTTGTTATGTTTTAAAAAAATAGTACACTTTTATAAGTTCTTAAGGATAAGTATATATTTTTTCCCATGAAATTCCTTAATAATTTCAAAAATTTACTACAAAGATAAATGAAATGTCTGATACGGGAAATTTATTGCAAAATGAGACGTATTAAATTGAATTAAAATTAAGTATATACATCTTTACGAGATCAGCATTAATTGCACGAAACGTATCAAGATGGTTCTATAATTTTATCACTCTCGCTGTAACATATACCTTCCAATAGTGTCAAAGGCATCAATGACCCTCTTCCTTAGATTAGTCATGATATGTGCCTTTATTAGATACACGATATCTTTAACATAACTCCATCGAAAGAAGTGAAGGAGTAGGGATATTTGGTAATCATTAAAAAGGCTATGTTAAAAATATCGAGTATGGAACAAATTTATGGGACATGATTCATGCAAAGAAACTTATCATGGATAGCATTGCCACCACTGATGAAGGTAAGCTACAGCGAACATGGAAATAGAAATTAAGTACTATCTTGATGTGATTTGTGCAACTAATGGTGCCCAGATGTATTAACTAATTGATACAAATATGAAATTTTCCTACTGTAAATTTTTCACTTATATGTCTTTTTCATTTGCCATTGCAATGCATTTCTGAAACTGTAAAGAGACTTTATGGACACCCTGTATTTTCTTTTTATGGAATACATAGAGTAATTAAAACACACTGTCTACCCTACACTCTCCTCTATATGTTGACAGGAAAAGTGGTGAATAGAAGAATGCTTAAGCAATCACTCACCACTAAAAGTGCGCACCAGGTTCCTGGACGGTAGGTGGTACATCTCGATCTGTGTCTCACGAACGCATCCAATCACGTGCTGGCTGTCGGGGTACTCACAAGGTGGGTGAGGGGACTGAGGCACGTCATCATGGTTACCTGAGGCGGGAGACTCAGGGTGAGCCAGTTGTTCTGCGGTACCAGCAGGGGAATGACATGAGTGTTGCACCACTCGCGAGCATGCGTCACCAATGTATCCATCGTCTTAGTCGTACCGTCTGTCCGAAAAGATAGTTATATGTATGTTACATTAATAGTTAAATGTATATGCAAGCCATTTATCAATTAAAAGGAGGGACAGTAAACTTTACAGTAAAATAAGTAGAGCAAAAACACAATTATTCATAGTGTGGTGAAGATTGGAAAGATGGTACAACTTCCGATAAGCGTTAAAAATGGCCAATATTCCCAAACACCATCATTTGTAAGGTGAATTCCTACTGAGAATTGAAATTATATACGAGTGAGTAAAGAAAATAAATTGTATTTCGTCGATTGATTTAGGTCAATATTCAAATCCATGCATTATAAATAACATTTACATATTGGTTAGCGATGTGTCCAAAATTCTGTAGAAGATTAGCTTAAGAAGTAGGATGAAAAGATGAAATTGAGAGAGAAATGGATAGGTGGATAAATAACTGGCAGAGATTTTACTTTTGAATTTTTGGTCTCCGTAGGACATAAAGTTGACAACATCCACGAGAAGCATAAAAAGTATACCATGATTAAATTTTGACCATACATTATTTTAAATTGCATATTATGTAATTTAAGAAAAGAATGAGAGATATATACACTATCTGGAAGAAATAGACGGACACCTCTCGAAAAGCAGAAAAGTCGACAATACAGCTGACACATGCGCAATAATAGGTATCATGTGTCAGACATATCCTATAAATACTCTGTGGAGTCGACTAGAGTTGTTTTCTGTCAAGATGTCGCCACGGAAGAGTTGTCTGAGTTCGAGAAAGGTGTGTTGGTTGGATTGCATCTTTTCAAGGTGTCAATTAGGGAGATATCCGTCTCCGTAACTGCTCAAAATCAAATGCAGCACGTGTTGTGTGTCGCTACAAGACTGAGGGACACTGTTAGAACAAACCCCGAAGTGGACGACCTACAGTTCTCACCAGCAGGGACCGGCGGGTGCTCGGCAGGGAGATTCGAAGTAACCGTCAAACATCCATGGATAACATAGCTAATGAGCTTACAAGCCACAAGTGTGGCCGTTTCGACTAAGACTCTTCGTATCGAGGCCCATAAGTTAGGTTACACTGGACGTTCGGCGGCCCATAAGCCTTTGATTACGAAAATAAACAAGAAAGCGCACCTTCGATGGGCCAAAGACCACCGTACTTGGACTCTGGATGACTGGAAACGCGTCCTTTGGAGAGACGAGTCACGATTTACCCTTTTCCGTTCAGATGGACGTGTTTGGGTATGGCGTTTACCAGGAGAACGCCTGGTCCCACGTAAAGTTTGGGGAGGAGGATTGACGGTATGGGCCTGTTTACCGATGAATGCCAGAACTGTGATATTCTCGACAATTTTGGGCAACGTACGGTATGGATGATTGCTGGTATCAAGACGACAACGCAACATGCCAGTTGGGAGGACTCTTGATTGGTATGTGAACACCAACGTTAAACGGCCAGGGCCTGATCTTAACTCAATTGAACATCTCTATGAGGCTGGCCCACCCCCACTGGCCTGAACTATGGAACTTCCTGTTAAACATTTGGAAGGAAATTCCTCTTGCCACTATGGCTAATGTGGAAAGCATGCCCAGATTGTAGATACAGTGGGTTATATTCTTAAAGTGTCGTAATCATGTTCTTGTTATAAGGTAGCAATTTTTAAGAAAATTATAGCACAATTCACATCTTGTGAAGAACAAAGAACTCGCTATTAAAAATTCAATCGTTGCATCACAATATTAAATAAAAAAACCAACTAGAGTTAGTTTACATATTTAATTTCATTTATTATACTATTTATTCAGGAAAGAAAAGTAATGAGAAAATATTTACTTAAGAAAGGTTTCAGCCAGTTGATGATCTCAGTGGCAAGCTGCGATGGGTCTTGGCTCAGAACGTCCACTGATTGCTTCGTCATACAGTACAGAAGTTCAACCTCCCAATCAAGCATCTGTGAAGAATCAAGAACGGTTATAGAAATACAATATGATTAAAAATTCGATATACCCATAAGAGGTATATCGGAAATATACAGTTATCAGTTTCGATTATTGCATTCATTTAGGCCTAGTTTTTAATGTGAAAACACATACTTTTCATTACAGATATGAATATTTCAATTTATATTCTCTAAAAATAGATTCTTAATAAATATTCATTCTCCTGATTACATAAATTAACAGGACGATACAGAATATTATATAAACAATAATAGTAATAATAATTAATAAATAAATAAAACAATGAGCTTTTCATACTAATTAATCATACTGAAAAAACAGCCGTTACAACAAGCATCATCTATAAAATTTAAGATTACTTTTTACATTAGGATGGTTTAACGATTCTGGTATAGAATGTGTTTTAGATTATTACGGAGTGATATGCGTTACTACTTAAGATTTTGCAGTTTTACTCATTGCAATTTATATATATATATATATATTCATATATCTTAATCTTAGTGATAATGCAGGAATTTAACCTTTCATAGTTAGTAGGTGAGCTTTCATCGAAAAATGATCATGCAAATCAAAATAGCATAATGTTTATTTAGCGATGTTAAAGAGACACTCAATTAATTCAACTAAAATAATCATTAATGAAATTAAATTGTTTTCTACCTGACAGCGTACTATTTCAAGTATGCTTCTTGTGTAGCTAATGGAAGCACCCCTGGTGGCTGCCAGCAGAAAATCAAAATTGCACACTGCATCCTGCTTCAATTTCTTGTGATCCCCTGTTTCAAATAAATAGAAACTACTCCAGTGTCATCAACACATATACTGATATCTTTCAAGTTAAAAAAATAAGAAGATAATTTTTTTTTTTAACACTGCTTTGTGAATGATTTAAAATTTACTATAAAAATCCTTACTTAAAAAGAAATAACACTCAATTTCAATAGAAAGGTATTCCAATAGCTACAAATTGTTTTTACAAACCATTTATTTATAATTGAATTCGGTGCTTTTTACGTTTTCTGTACAAACAGTAAATCATTATAGGGTTTTATTTCATGATCCTTTGTTTAATTTTATTCAAGTCAAATTTATAAGGGAACTGTATAAAAAGTTAAACTTAAAAGGAATGAACAAAAAGAACTTTTCTTTATTTTTATTAGAATCTTACATTAGAAGAAACAAGAACATTTTTCAATTTAATTAATTAATCAGCAAGTTTCAATGACGTACCCTTTTTATACTTCACTTCCCAAATAGACTTCCAAAAAAAGTTACTTCAACTCTCCATTGATCAGAATGATTAATGAAAATCACACATTAAAATGTCACAAAGTGCCCTAACAATTAGAATTGGAATGAAACCAAATCCTTGCAAATTAAGTGTATTTTAAATTTTCGTTTGTTGACAATTTGCCCATATTTGCTCTTAAAGAACACGTGAGACTATTTTAATTAAAATATATAAAAAAAAAGGTCATTGCTTTTGAAAATAGAATAAAATTTCGAATCAAGATTGTTCCATATAAATACTCTACGTGCACATAAAAATGGTATGTTTGATTCTGAAATTGGAATCCCTTTATTTGAATTGGGAATCTGGTGATATACTAAAAATGACAGTGATAAAAAAATTTAAAAAATGTTAATTAATTAATTTTTTTTTCCAGTCATTTTCGAGGTAGCTCCTAGCTATGTGAGGAAACAAAATATCGTATCTACGTCGATGAAATGAGGGTGATATGGGAAAAAAAAGAACTTATTTCGTGAAGAAATGAAATTTCTCCCCATCTTGGAATTCATTAGAATACCCCAACTCCGAGAACCTAAAACATATTTCTTGATAAAGTTGCAGTACATAGGGGGAATTGTGACAGTATAAGTAGTTTATAAAGGTCTAATGAGTACAAAGTAGAAGTCTACAGTTTTCAATAAAATCAGTGTAAGTGTAAATTGGTAAATGCCCAGTTAAAAGTAGATTACAATTAAACAATTAAATAGAATTAAAAATATAACTCAAAATTAAAATAATCAATGTTTGGAAGACTTTTTTCCAAATTTATGAAATGAGCTAGCAATTGAGAATGAATATTATTTAATCCACTAAAACTCTGAAATACAATAGTAAATTTTAGAAGTACAAAAATGACTTTATTTAAATAATTAGTATTATTATTACAGTGATTGTTTGGACTGATTTCAGCAAATTCATGAAGTAATAACAGGGGCATTTCTTAGCACCATGCTGGAAAAGGAAAAATTTGGTTTAACCGTGGTGAAGTGAAAGCCATAGAAGCATTGACAGCCTAATACAATTTAGGATCGGAAGGTTTAATTTGAGGAATTTGAAGCATCACCTCCAGGAAGCGATATTGCACATGTCATCACAATTGATACACCAATGATTACAGATTTGTTTTTTTGCTGTGAGCAATCATTGATGTGGTGCTCACCATTACACTTAACTTCTTGTAACTATTGGTTAATAAAGATAAAAAAAAAAATATTTTTAGGTTTTTTTCATTAATAATTCGTCGGCATTACATTCTTAATTTTATGGTTTGTCAACTGATTGACTTTTTCAGTGATAAATACAAGTAACATGAGTAATTAATAATTTCATCTCTAAAAGCATTAATCGAAAGTCTTTTTAAAAATACTACAGTTACAATTATTTTAAAGGATTACATTTTATTCAAACTTCGTTGCCTCTCTACCTTTGAACATGATTATTTCCAAAACTGGAAGACAGATTTATTATCTATAACAGGTGCACGTGAGTCCTGCGATAAATTGGTGCCAGGAGAGTGAGGGGGAGGGAGGGAGGAGAGAGGAAATGACGTGACAACAAACCACTGAATCATTGGACTGACCGCTGAGCATGAGGTGGCACCAGAGCTCGTCGATCTCCCTCAGCATGTCCGACCAGTCGTCCTTCCGCTTCGACTTAGACTCGTCCAGCGGAGATCCCTAAAAATCCGCAACATTAAAAAGGATTGTGGGATATAACGAATCATTCAAACATAAAGCAGACATAAAAAAAAAGACACAACATGACTACAATATCTTTAACATTCAAAAGGATTGTGAGACAAAATGTACCATTTCCTCTTATGGCTGCATCCAGTGTTGAGCTTGAAAAATAAGTTTCATAATCATTTAAAAGGGTTATGGTATAATACATAACATTCACACTTAAAGCTGCGTCCAGTTGAACAAGAAATAAAGCATATTATCATGATCATTTGAATGAGTTGAGGGACATGTTGTGCCATTCACACTTAAAACTGCTACCAGATTTGAACAGGTCGATAGAGAGGTCCATGTATGTTTTCCGGATTATCTCTGATACAGTACTCGAATACGGGTCATGAATCCCCAAAACTCCTTCCTGTGGATAGTGTTCTTTTCTCATCTCTCATTGATGGACTACTCGTGACACACATAAAAACAAGATGATTATGTCATAGGAATGCAAGTCCCACTCATGTTTAAAAAAAAAAAAGAAAAGAAATAATGAAAGATGCACAATACTCTGTCCTTTGCCAGTGTTTTAATGTATGAAAACATTTCTCTGAACAGATTTGCAAAGGAAGGGAGGAGTAATAGATTCTTCTTTTAAATAATTCTTCTTTTATTAAGAATTAATATACCCTTGTTAATGCATTAATAGATTCTTCTTAGAAATGATTCTTTATTTCAACAAAGGAATGAATGAATAGTGTGGAGAATTATTGAAACAGTACGGCAATCATATACATGATCCTATTAAAAACAACGTTTAGTTTGAGGACCCTTTCGACCTACGATTACATTGGACTTGAGATTTAGAACTTTATACCTCGAAAGCAACGTTCATAAGCTTTTCTATAGTTATAATGCTCTCCATACGTTTATATCCATTGATTCACTAACGTTACTAAGCACTTGGCGCTCCAAGTACAAGTGACGCGCCAAGCCTGGCGACCGCTCTTCATCGAAGCCAATCCTTGACTAACGTTGTCTATTGGATTCATCTCGAGTTCCCTCTACCTTCTGCAATACGTTTACAAGAAATTTGCTTCTACCTTCGTTGCATATAAGCCAACATTATAAAAATTTGATCAACGATTTGACTTATCTTTGGATTTTACACTCGTACACCATGCATATATAATCATTGTCACTTTACATGTTACACTTAATGAGATCATAAAAATTTCAACGGGATACAAAACCCACCAATGCCAAACAGTCTTACAGTCTTTTGGTGTACGAAAATTTCGTACAAATTAAGAGTTATGTAAAAAAAAAAAATACAAATTTTATAATTTATTTATAAATATATAAATGAAGTTTGCAAAATATAAAGCGATTATACATGAAGTATTGCAAAATTTTAATTATAGAAATACTATTGTAAATACTGTATATTTTAATAAAGCAAATGGACTACTAGGTGTGATTCATTGGTTGCTAGTACTGTGTGAAATGATTCAGTTCTGCTTTTGTACTCATAGGATGCTTAATAATTTCTTATTTACTCATCATTACATCAAAAATATTTTTTTATGTTTAAGATATGCTGTTACCTAAAAAAAGTATAATTTACATGAAAATATAGAATATTTTATTTGAATTTATTATAATTTTTAACCTTGCTTGCTTCTGCTAATTTGTAGGTTTTAAACATGCTTCTGCTATTATCCTACATAATATATAAACCGAGTTATATCCGTTTTATTAAAGAATAGCATCAAATTTGACAAGAAGTGCTGTTGTGGGGATTTTTTCCGTAGTACAATATTTTTTTTAGAAAAATAGAATTTCCTTTTTTATAAAGATATCTTTTAACTTTTTAGATTATTTAAAGTTTTAAAATTGACAACATGAATTTTTGTTAAATTGTGAATATTCTTGATATTATTACTAAAGGATCTTAGTTAATAGATGAGTTGCAATATACTCAATTCTATGCAGATGGAGGTGCTAAGAGGTTTGATACAGTGAAAAACATGTATATTGCAGGCACTGTAACCAAACTGGCATGTATTGACTAGGTACAGAAAGACAAAAAAAATTTGAAACAAATAAAGGAATCAGTGATAAAGAAAGGCTTGAAGATAAATTTATCTGTAAGCTGCAAAATTACTATGTAATTGCATTTAGGAGTAATTCTGCAAATCGGCCAACAATACAATATTATGTTATTGCTGCCTTTTTCCTTTTCGCTGTACACAAGAAAAATATAGTTGATGCAAATACAAAACAATCACATGCTTTGTGTAAATCTTACATTGAAAATTGCAGGTTTGCCTACAAAATAAAATTGGTATAACCAGTATATCTACATCTGTGTGACGAATCACGATTAAACAAGTGTTTGAAAGAAAGAAATACGAGAGTGTTTTGAATGTAATGACGATTTCTTGTATATCTATACATTATGATTTCTAATTTAATAAGGGGCCTGATGGCCAAGTGGCTACCATAGGTTTTGGATTTGAGTCCCGGCCGTGCCATGAATGCTTGTAGTGGTTCGGAATCCTCTTTAAACCTTAGGCCGCGGTTTAAAATGATCCTAGAGCGTTGTGGTGGGGATAGTGTTACTCGCGTCCGTAGCATAACTTCAAGCTACACGTGCCCTCTGGATAATACTAAATAAGTAACGAAGGAGCAGCCTTTGCTTATGGCATAAAGTCTTAACTGTCTATGTATTGCCAGCTGCATTAGAATAACACCTCTAATTTAATAATAAAAATGCAAATAATAATAAATAATAAAAAAAATAACAATTAATAATAATCTAAATAATTAATAATAATAATACTTTAAATACAAATATGTCTTAGTTTGAGGGTCTTTTTTGTAAATAAAGTGTTTTTGTATATTTTGTTACACACAAACAAAATTTGATACCATCATTGCAAAAATCTGAAAGCGGAAATGATAAACGCCTGTTTTTGCTAAAATTGACTATATTTTTTCCTTATATTGATAAAGTGCTTTTATTAATTCAAATGTTTAAAATTTTCTTCCTTAAATACGTTAAAGTTGTGGTTGTAGTTCATATAAATTGCTTTTAAAAAATATCCGTAGGTAGTTGGATAACTTGGTAGAAAGAAAGTACTTGAAGTTAGGATCAGGACAATAATTTTTTCTTCTAATGCAGCTAAATTGCTTTTAAAATGTTACTACTTTGCATTACCCAGGGGGCGCGTAACTTGGTAGTAACAATGCCCCCGCAGCGCTAACTTGGACCGGGACCTAAAGCTTCCGAACCACTACAACACCCATGGGCAAAGCCGGGATTTGAACCCGTGGTGAACGCCAGAGAGTTTCGGCCATCAGGCCCCCAGGATCAGGAGAATCTTGTCAATAGAAAATGTAGTTTAATGAATAGTGAATAGCGTCTGCTAGAAACTAATAGGGAGCACAAATATAAACATTATTAATGAGATAGTCTAAGCTTTATTAAACTTTCATAATATACAAAGTTTTACAATAACATTTTGATGACCGACTGAGTAAAAACATTAGCAGCTAACGTGAGGGATTTGTCGATTTTTGAAACCACAAGCTGATTTCAAAAATAATCTCCATCTTGATTGTAACGACACATGTAAAATCGTTTCATAGTGTTAGCCATGTTTCCTAGTGGTAGGTTTCTGCGTTTTCTCCCATACACACAAATCCAGAGCAATTAGCCCTAAAATTCTTTGCAGAAGGTAATGTCCTGCCCTTATCACCTACATAAGTGAAACACGAGGATCACCTATGTTCAACAAAAAAAATGTTAGCAATATATTAATTATGAAATTTTCATTTCAATAAATCTATTTTTTTCGTTATTATAAAATTGATAGGTTTGGGCTTGAGAAATGAGAATTATTAGCGATGGTTTCAATTATGTGCATATCCTTCAGAAAATTTTTGACAACCTATTCCAGGGTAACAAATCATTTTATAAGTATTCTATCAGGAACCCCGCTGAACTTCTTTGCTGTAAAAAGAAACTTTTCAATGTCATCCGATGTGATTAATAGCTGGTAAATTCAGCCGACAGGAAAACATCAGAATGAAAATTTTTTTTAAAGTAATTGTGATTAATAATGGCGGAAAATCGATCTTATCTTGTCTTCACAAGTTTGATTAATGTATCTTCCGCTTACACCGCATCACACTAAATAAATGAGAATTCGAACACCACATATCACACTAAATTAATCACTAACATTGTCATTTTTTTTTTATGAAGAACCAAAAATTTTAAACCATAACCAATTTTTGACAAGCTCTAAATGGAATTAGTACATATATTATGCTATATAAATGATTAATTTTTTTAAATCTATTTAATAGACCTAGATAGATTATAGATAGACCTAGATTTAATAGGCCAAAAGTTAGACATAGATCACTATAACAAATTTAAAAATTTGTTATAAGGATCCAGGTCTAACTTTTAATTTAATAAGTTATTAATAAATTAATAAAAGTAGACGCGTTTATTTTTTTAACGCAAAACTGAATTATTACAATAGTTTAATAAAACTTATTTTAATAAAAATAAAATTTCATAAAATTATCAAAAATTAAATTTTTTATAAAGCAATACTGTAAAATTAAATTTCAATTATATGCTATATCAATTGTGTTTTTTTTTATTTATAGTTTAGTTTTCGTTTTATATTTATTTAGAAATGTAATTTTCTTTTTTAACCTTTTTATAAACAAGTTTATCTGAAAGTGCAAAAATACGTTGGTACAAAATTAATAAAATGAATGAAACCTTGTATGTCTATTTCCATGTTGCAGAACATGATGCAAATATTACAGAAACTACTAACTTGTAAAAAATTTTACACATTATATTACGTTATTCTAATTCATTACGCCCTGTTGTTGTACAAATTTGTTATTAAAATACCGTATGATTCAAAAGTCGATATACCCTTGAATTTACTAATTTTTAATAAAGGAAATTATAATTTTAACTGCAGATGAACACATGTCAAACCTGCAGTCTAATTTTAATTCCGGTAACATGTATATAAAAAAGAAGTCAGTTTTCCTCCTTTCGTTAAAATAAAAGAATTTAATCATAGAATAATAATTCAAAATTTCATTTAGCGTATTTTTGGAACAAGCTACTTTTCCCTAAGCGTATTTTTTTTGAACAACCTATTTTTTCCTAAGCGTATTTTTGGAACAAAATTCACAATGAAAAAAAAAAAAAAAGTAGTGCTGTAATGGGCAAACTTTGAAATGGAAGGCCAGAAGTGTGAGAAGGGATCACAGAAAATTTAAGAAATCGAACCAAATATCTCCAATTTTTTTGGGACAGGTAATTAAAACAACTTATTTATGTAAATACTCCCTACGGTATTGTGGAGTTTCGAGTTGAAATTTAATCTGATGTGAATCCCATGCCACAAGACAAGATACTAACTGCTAATACGTATCGTCACATTATTTTATGCTCACACTTAGAATGCTTACTGCAATTCCATATTATAAAATATGTATTGAACTAAGCTATAATTGCAACTATGCAATTTCATTTTTTAGATGTTGTTAATAGATTCATAGATATATTGACTTTTGGATCATACTATATAAGTTTTAGCAATTTATTTTGCGTCCGCTTAAATATTTTCACTCATTTTCTGAAGTATATATAATGGTGTTTGGTTATAATGGTATTCCTTTTTATAATAGTGGTAGTTATAATGGTAGGTTGCATACACCTTAAATATTTTCATTCATTTTGTGAAGTAGTTGTAATGTTGGTTGGTTATAAAAGAACTTCTTTATTATTTTGGTAGTTATAATGGTGATGGATTATAATGGTACTTCTTTATAATGATGGTAGTTATGATGATATATCTTTAAATGGTGGCAGTTAAAAATGTATTTTCAATACTTTTTAAATTATCGGTGTATGCAAAGGACGCAGAACACTCTTGAAATTTATTTGTTTCACTACTGAACAGATTGAGATCTTGAGATAAAATCATTAACTCTCAAGATTCGCTATGGAGGTGGGGACTTTACTTGGTCTCAAATAATAGCACATAGTCTTTTTCATACGTAACATAATTTCCGCAACTTTAGCTTTGTTCAATTCAACATAATTTACTCTGTAAGAAAGAGTTATGGACTACCTGCGTGACTATAAGGCCATGAAGATTTCTGAGATTTATAAAACAAGTAAAATTTTTCAATTATTAATTCTTTAAAACATTTTATAAATTAAACTCTGATAGATTTCATTTTCCTTTGAAATTTCTTTTCAGGGCAACATGTAAGTACCAAAAAATCATATTTGGTTCACGTGCCCTTGTATGCCGAGCTCTGTTTTAAAAGACTAATATAACATTTCTTCTTAAGGATAGAAAATGATGCGTAATGTTCTTCAGTAAATAAAATGATAAGAAATTTAAGAAAAAAATTTTTTTGAGAAAGTAGTGCTAAATAAAATATATTTTATAACACTGAAAGATTTTGTTCCAGACTTATGTCCCATGATTTTTTTTTAACAAAGAAATTTTTGCCAATTGGTGAGTACCTTTTGATCTTTCTCCATGAGGAATCCGAGGTGAAATGCATTGGCGAGATCCGTGTGGCATAGCCTGGAATCCCTAATGTTGGGCAAGTAGAGCGATCGGATAGCGTTCTTGATGCTCTTGTGGCTCCAGTACAGGTAAGGACGTTTGTCCACATAGTACATCTTCAGAAGAACTCCTGCACGATAAAGTAAACAATTACACAAATCAGCTGAATATAACTGAAATAAAAAAAAAAATTCTATCTCTGCTTCTTGTTTGTTCCATTTTTGACCTAATGGTATGCTGCTATCAGACAACTTGCAAGAGTGCACTAGTGTGATCCCAGTTGTTATAATATAATCATAAACTCAGTTGCAATCATGATAAAATGACTTGTATTGATAATCGGACTGCTTGGTTTGCTAGTTTTTTAATATGCTACACAATACTATCAAATAACATGCAGTTGTCCCAGAAAACTCTAGCATAAATCATAATCTAATTATTTCTTGCCTTACATAAATATTTTAATTATATTGCATTTTTAACAAAAAAAAAAATAAAACCTTGATAAAATTTTGTTTCTAAAAATTTTTTGAGTTTTAAGTAAGTCATCAATGCGGGAAACACTCTTTTTTAATGAAATTTCCTAATTTCAATAAAATTAAAGAACTTGAATAATGTTATGGTTACGGAACATATTATCTTAAATAAAGAAATAATAAAACTCATAGTTTGGAATGCATTTCCTGTAATATTTTCTATTTAATTCCAAATTATATTAAAATTTTAATTATTTGTAGCTTCTAGTCTTTGTTAATTATGTCGTTCAATTTGACAAATTTTTTTGAGAAAAACGTCGTAGAACATAGCAAAATTAAAATAGAATGTCTAAGTGAATGATATACCTATATGAAAAAAAAAGATGAATAATGCACATATATGGAAAATGAAGCATTTGAAAGATAAACATATCACAAAAACAGTTACTATCAGTAATTTCCTGTGTTTTCATAAAGCCACTCTAAAAAATTCAATGCATATTTGAAATTTCATTACGCAAAATAAGTTGAAATCCATAAAATATATTATTAAATCCTAATTCTAAATGAAACTTCTTATTCATAAATGTCCTACATTAAATAAAGAATAAAAAATAAAAATAATAATTAAAAAAAAAAAAAAAAAAACAGTTAACGGTCGTCATATCTAAATGTGGAGCTTCAGTATTTCATTACAAAACAGAAAAATCCCTTTTTTTTAATGAATTCTTTTTTATTTTTACCTTATGGTAAATATTTTAAAAAGTGAAAAAAAATAACTACAATTTTTTTTAAAATTTCTAATTATAAATCAGAGGAAAGTAATTAAATTTTTCTAGGCACAAGATGACATTCAAACTTCGAAAAAAATGTTTTTAATATGATTAAAGAGTTATTGACGAAATATTTTATTAAAATTAAAAGTTTAAAAATAAAAGTTTACTTGCAATGAATGTTAAAGAAACAATTTTTAAATGAAAAAAAAACTATTTTCAAAAGATGAGGCCTTTTTTTAATTGCATCAAAAATGAAAATAAATGTAAAAAAATCAATGGATAATAAAAAAAAGACAGAAGAAAAAGTTCAGAAAATATGCAAAATGTATCAAATAAGATATTTTTAAAAATGCCATTTTTTAAATCACGAAACCTTTCCGATATTGAATAATGATATTTACTGTGACACATGTTCTAAATTACGAAAAAAGGAAAATATTAAAAATAAGTTTAAAATATTTTTAAGTAAATTTTGAATTATTGTTTTTAAATTAAATTATTTTTGATGGATGAATGAAGAATGTTACGAGCATGATGAAATTATGTTGCTGTTGACCATGCATTATTTAATTTGTTTCGCTACAATATTTTTTTCTTTTTAATCTGGATGAAGTCACAAATTAAAAACCCTGATATTAATTACATTATTTCACGCAAGATTTAACAAAGGATACTATTCCGTAGAGAAATCTGTGAGACATTCTTCAAAGTAATTAAACACAATTTTTTTTCCTTACCTTCCTATTAAAAGTTTTTTTTTCTATAATTTTTTTTAACCTTTGGATTCCAAGTAAAGTAAAAAGCTTTGTGATTGTTCTCCTAGTTGTTGTTTCAGTTGAAGTATGCTTTTTTAATTAGTATGAAAATATTTACTTTTTTTTAGGCTGTGGTTGAAAAAAAAAAATGTACAACAAAGAAATATTTACTTAAAAAAATAATAAAGTTTTATATGCGATTACAATAAAGGAAGCCATTTTTTATGTTCTTAGCAAAATTTTTAATTTTTTTTTTAATTCTTTGAATAAATAAAAAAGCTTTATCCGTGTGTTAGGGTTATCTTATGCATCATCGAACATAAATTTTGTTATTTTTTATTGAATTATTATCCTCTATCTGTATTTTTTTCCATTGTTGTGTACTGTACCACTTGAAGACAGATCATAAAGAAATGGGGTGAAAAAAACGTTTTTCTCATTTTTAATGTTTTAATGTTTTAAATAACTTTTATGTTTTCAAATTTCAGTAAAATAAATTAGATTTGTATCGTGTACTTTTTAAAATCATTTTTATGTTTATACATGTATTAAATTGATTTTGGGAGCATACATTCTGGATTTTATTGAAATTTACAGGATTATCTTTTTTTTTTTCAGTTTAAATGTATTTCTTTATTTTTAATTTTTATCTGTACTGCAACATCATTTTTATTATTGTTATTCATCTTGTATTATGAATTAAATTACACTTGAAACCTATTCTATTTACAGAACTGACTGAAGAATACGTAAACACCACTCTCTATTTCTGGGAAGTAAGTAAACTTTCCAAGAAAACAATAACGCATTTACCATTACAATCGCATTAGATTCCACATTTAGCAAAAAGTATATTATTAAATTCCGCATTTAGCAATAAATCAAATTTGATTCCGTCTTTATCAAATTAGAAACATCAAAACCTCCTACCCGAAATCACAGTGTGTCGAAGACGTTACCGATTCTATTCATCTTTTAAAAATATTGTCGCAACACATGACACCAGCTAAAATTAGAATTGTGTAGATTAGTAAGCTCTAATTAATTTAAATATTGATATTATTAGGTATTTCGAAATACTATTGATTCTAATTCGCTTTGATCATTTTTGATGAGCTTGTCTTATTATTTTATAATAACAATACTAATTCCAATGCCTGTTAGTCATTACTAAGATAATATCAGGATTATTTGTTATATTAATACATAATATAGATATATAGTTCCATTTCATATTTTTCTTTCCAAATTTTTGGACCAATATATATATGTATAGTGAGAGAGAGAGGAAGAATAATATATTAGTCATTCAGCTCATATCAATGCATAGCTAGGGCTTCCATTTATTAACTACGATTCACTATAACAAGGAGATACAAAATTTAGTAATTTGTTTCTCTAAAGGCTGTAGCAAAATATAGAGGCACTGTGTGCTTGCTATCCGTGGGTAAAGCTGAATCTAATTCACATTAGCTGTTTCAGAGATGCATGAGATAATGTCAAATTACTCGCATTTAGGAACAAAACACAATACATTGCCTGATAAATATTTGATTATTTAATCTTTGATTTTTTTTTTTTTCGAATTTATTGAAGACTCATTATAAATCTAGGATTATATTTTCATCCAGAACATCTATTCCGAACACCGATGCTATTTTCAGTATATAAAAAAATAATACATTAACATTCAATCTAACTAGAAAATGCTATTTTACCTCGCTGCACATGCGAGTGATTTGTGAAACTAGTGTTTATATTCTGTACTGAAATCTAGACATAAAACTCCCTCATAATATTGCTAATATTTATATCTTCATTGTCACTGGTGTATATATGGTGTTACTTGTGGTATCTTTGAGCGTTACCACTGTTAAAAGTCTTTATTTATGATCTTTAAAAATTTTATCAATCAAAATGATTTTAAAATTATTGCTAATTACAATCATTTTACTTACCTAATTCTTTCTTGACATCCAACCAATGAATAACCGAAAATTCTACCTTCCTATTGTCTAACTGAGTGTCCATCTGAGGTCCCTCATATTCCGAATTTGACAGGAGCTCCACAATCTCAGCTTCCCTTAATCCAAAATTAGTGCAAGTCAGATATGTTGCTATCTTCCTTATGGTCTCCACGCCATATTTGTTTTCAACATCTTTAAGAAATATATTCACCAACTCATCTAATGTCAATGGCACATCTTTGTCTGTCAATGTCTTGTAAGATGGCCACCTCCTGGCGAGACTGGACAGCAATTTCACATACAAGGGACATACAGTTTTACCATCAAGACGTTGCTTCACATGCGCCCACTGGTCAGACGTTAATACGTGTTTGTTGTCTTTTAGATTTGATTGCATCATGCTAATTGCTGATTGGCTTGTCAAAGGATGTATGTATACAAAATTCTCGCTAGTGGAGATCCTTGTCTTTAGAAGACTCAAGATCTTTTTCTTCCTCTTCGGACACAGAACAAACAATGTGGACATTTGGAGGTAGGTTCCAAGGTAGCCATCCTAAAATAGAGGCCTGATTGTTGGGAGCACATCTTAGAGCATCCAAATTGTCAAGAACGATCACAAGGTCATTGTCTTTGGCTTCTACAAGCTTCAGTAGATCCTGGTGTAATAAATTGCAAGGAAATAATTATTTTTTATTCAGCTATACTGAAAAGCATATATGCAATTTAAACTGTCCTTTAAAAAATTGTCGTAAAATAAAAGGAGAAATAAATAAACGGATTTTAAAATCTTATTAAATATGAATATAATGGATGCATTTATCATTTATTCTTATGCTACTACTATAGTTCTGATTACCTGGAACCATATACTGAGCTTGCCCAGCTCAAAACTGTAGTGTCTGGGTCCGATCTCAAACCCAAAAAGCAGGCTGATATGCAGGCACAGATTGCGCAGCAACTCAGGGGTGAAGGAAGTGCAAGGACTGCGGCCCACGTGTCGAATGATGCGCACCACGTCACTTCCAAGCCATTCAGGACAATACATAAATACCTGTAAACAGAAAGAGCCATTGAAGACATATTTGTACCCTTTACTTTTCCATAATTAGTAGATCTTGTAACTACTTTAATGTTAATTTGAAAAAATTAATCACAATAGAATACTTTGCTTCATGTTCGCGCCTCCGCGCAAGGATACCCCAAGCGGCGAAAAAATGTATGTATGCGCTTGTGCGTGCAGAACTCCCATGTGTCAAGTGTCGTGCCAGATCGGCAAGAGCGAAACAGCCTGGCTGCGAGTGGCTATGGCTGTTACGTTAATAAAGTGTTTGTTAAGTTTTCATTGTGAATACTTACTGCGTTAGTGTGTGAGTGTGATTAACTATTACATTCCATTGTGTGCTACAGCGCGAGAACACTTCATTTTAAAATCTTACAATATAGAACATTTGTTTGGCAATGTGCTGATTTATTAAGATAGTGTTTGTATTGATACATTCAGTCCCCATACACATAATTCCTTATTTGTTTTAGATTTTAATAATACAATAAGTTCAAGAAACGTAAATGGCACCATCTATTTTGTTTCTCCTCATTTCTATATGCATAATTTCTATATATCGATAATCGACCATCGCATCGATATCGATCGTAATTTCTATAGACGTAATTTATGATTATACTATGAATAGTGAGATACATGCTTCTTTCATTCAACTCCAAAACTAAAATCGACAAAATTGAAGTAAAATGTTTGGAGATGGATTTTTGAGAGAATAATGGCAGACATTTTGTAAAAAAAACAGTTATTGGCACTTAAAGTTATTAAAGGACACGCCCGTTGATTTCTGAATTTTTTTATTCAAATGAGTTTTCGCTGTTATTTTTAAAGAAGGCTTATTCTGTAAGTATCTACTTATAATCTAAAAATTAGTTTTTACAATCGAACAAAACAGAAAAAAACTTTGATGAAAAATTAAATAATTGCACTTATTATGTATACACTATTTACGATTTTTAGTAATTTAATGAATTAAATACTTAATTAAATTTATTCTGAAAAAAAAAAAAAATATCAATTAGTAATTTTTATCTAGAAATCGATAGTTTTCTCTTGAAACCACCTTCAAAATAATTATCCTTCCAGAAAACAAGAACGTAGTTATTAACTACTTCCATAGCTTCATTAATGCCAAGCCACTTTCTACGTCCTGTATTGCTATCAGTAAATAGCTTGACTACGAATTTCATATTTCTTCTGAGTTATTAAGTTCAAACAGAAAACAAAATAATCACATTCTCCTATGTGTGCAAAGTTGTGGAATTATGAAGTTTACATAAGCCGGTAAGGGAAAAAAAAGACAGAGGGGAGAAAATGAAAGTTTTGCTAGCAAGATATTAATCTTGCCATCAGAATTCCACCATTTATCATCCATAATTATTGGTGTTCTTTAGGAAATGGAGAGAATGTTTGGGATTCTGACAAGTTTCTAACCATATGTTATCGATTTTCTCGAACTTTCAAAGTTTACTATTTGCCTTTTATTTATCACGTATATTTATTCAAAGAGAGGTAGACTTATTCAATTAATGGCTTACATCGATGCAATTTGCAGAAAGCAAGCCTTCTCTCCTTTATATGATTCTGCATTTTGATAGTTATTTGTAAAAGTGAGCTCAACTTGTCGCTTTGAAGCAATAAACAGTTTCTAAGCAATGATTACTAATGCTTATAGAAAAGATCAAGTCGGTTGGATAGCATATTTTCCAGATAAATAAATAGTCAGCCAAATGATATATATATATATAAACGTTTTACACATTTATTTGAAACATTATTTTTTTAAATGAATTAAGATGAATAAAGCTAGATTTTATAAAGGACAGCAAGACTAAAAAATACAATTTCTATGAGTTTTTCACATGAAATAAGGATTTGGCTACGAAATACGTTGATGTATATTAAAACACTTTTTTAATATTCTTCTTCTAATTCGAAAGCATGTACTATCAATCCAATATGTCCAAAAAATTTCGTTGACTTTATTAACTAAAATTCCATTACCAAAATTCCATTAACTTTTGTAAGAAAGTACCATCTCGAAATGCCCAAACAATTACATCTTAAAATATAAGGTATGCTATATTATATGACAAATCATATTAATTACTGATTTAGATTAGTTAAATCTTATAAAGTAATTCAATTATGTGTAATTCGTTACAAATGAAAATATTATGCTAATATCCTATTTGCAAGTTAAATACATTTCCATGAAAACAAGTTGCATTATTTGAAGAATAAATGATTAGAAATCATTAAATAAATGACTAAGAATAAAAGCGTCATTATTTTATAAGTTATCTTCTAGTTCTGTCAATCTTATTTTACGCAAGAGTTTATTATTTGCACTGATTAATGCATTTTTTATTAAGCGTGAGAGTTAAGCATAAGAGCTACTGTGCTAAATGATTTTACCATTTTCTGACAAATGCACCAGAATGAAGATACTCGCCTGAGAAAGTAAAGTGGACTTCCCGGATCCGTCACTGCCGACAACAATAACGGGCGAATGCCGGACACAGGTTTCCTCTTGGCCCAACATCAGGTTCTGGATCTGAAGTAGCGCCCCCCGCAATCGCTGTCCAGGGACTGAGACACGCCCAAAGCCCTCAGGTGTTGCCTACTGTTACTTAAGTGGCTCTGGGATTCACGAACAACTTCCTGCAAAAACATTTATTACAGATTAGGCCAGTTAGTGTTAATTTATCAGATTTTAACTGAGTTATCAAGTTAGAAATATTGTTTTGTACGGTTGAATGATTTTATCCTGCACAAAAATTCGATTTTCTGATTTAAAAAAAATATAATATCAGTTACTAAATATATTGAACTCACTCTTGTTTCACTATCTATTACAAAATAATCTTTCAGATTGCTAATATTTCTTCTAGATCCTAAAGTAAAATAACTGAAACTTTGCAATTCAGGAATAATCTGTTTAAAAATACACATCTGTTAAATCATCAAATATTGTTCTATTTTCCTATTATTGGACCACCAGTTGTGCATAGAATTTGACAACATCTGAAATTCTTAATCTAATAATTGCAACTATAAAACGTATGGCCACAGTTATAATATGAATACACTATTAGGTAAATTAATTCATGAGACTTCACCTGTATGGGCTTTCTAATCCTTGGTGGGAGATTCTGCCAATCTGGAGTGGTAATAGAGATATCCTCGTCCAACAAATTCTTGATGTTGGTGAAGACAGCGTTGCCGAATTTTTCCAAATAGAAGCGATGTTCGCAGTGACTTGAGCTCAGACCGCCTTCGAGCCACTGCACACTTTAAGAGACATAAAAGATGCAGCAAATTAATGATTTACACATACAGTTTACCCTCATTAAACCACCTCTCTCAGGAATCGTTATAAAAGGTAGTGGTTTAATAAGGAATTTCTATTAGTATATAAACCGCTTATTATTTATTATCAAACATATGATTTATTGATGTCGATTTAACTCCGCTTAGCATTGCTATGAAATACTTTTTATTCAACTTTCAATATAAATTTGAGCCATGGTGAAAATACAAATGATTTGGGTGAAAAGATTGAATACAAAATATTAACCTCGCCTTATTGGTGTTACTGTTGTTTGGAAATATCAAGTATTTTAACTGAATTCGTTTTCCATTCTTCTGTGTTTAGAAAAGATGGTTTTATTGCAAGGTCCACATTTTTAAAAGTAGTATTTTTTTCAAATAAAAAATCTGGGTTTAGAAAAGATTTTGCAGGTAACCCATATATTTTTTATTTAACGTATTTTTTATTTTTATATATAAATATAATGAATGATAATAGATTTTTAACCTACACTATTCAGGTACGCAATTCTTCAGCTAAAAAAAATATTAAATGTCTTTTAATATTTTAAACATATTCTCGTTTGATTAAAATTATCAGTAAAAGGTACAGTTTTCTTTTGATTTCATAATCATTTCTGGGATTATATGAAAATTAAAGAAATATTAATAATAAAATCTAATTAATAATTACTGTAATAATTTTCATAAATAAATTTTTAAGTGCAGAATAAAAATTCCAAAATTTTTATATATTATTTTTTCCTCGCTTATTATTATGTGAGAACAGGATATAAATTCTAGTATATAAATAATATCATCTTTAAAATACGTACGTGACAAAAGGTAGTTTTTAAGATTTCATTTAATGCAAAATCAAAGCTCAAAAAAAGTTATGGATAACAGTAGTAATGCATGAACGATAAATTATGACACAAAAAAATTTCATAATGAAATTCAAAACATTTTTCCCCATTCTAACGTGTTTAAGACAAATCATCATTTCTTTATTTCAGTAGAAATATGGAAATTGCAATATAAATATATGAAGTAATTTTTTCATAATTGGAATTTCAGTTTAAATTTAAAATTATTCTTTAAATTTGATATATATTTATTATTTCTTATATATTTATATTTATATTTATTATTTTCTATCTGATATATTTATTATTTCTTGATAAGTCTGTGATTTTTAATTATGTACATTAATGGAGCACTGCATTGAAAATAGAAATAAACTTAATAATTAATTTTACAAAATTTCATATTTATGTTAGATTTTTTTAAAAATATGTCTCTATAAAATCAAAATTTATGGGTCAAATTCAATTGTTAGCCGAAAAACCGATTGAATGATATTGTTAGATAGGGAAATGGCAAATAAAATATACGTTTTAACAAAAAGATTTCATACCCATTTAATTACTCAACCCAATTGAAAATTTAGTTATTCAACACAATTGAATAACATTGTACATAATTCATTGTATAATGAGTATGCAACCTACGGTGAGAGATTTTTTATTTATATTAATTTTTCAAAAGAACGAATATGTTTTAACCAGTATATTAATTTGCTAATGTTTTAATCAATATAAACATATTCAATCTCAAAAAATGTAATGCTTAAAAAATGTTTGTAAACATATTCGATCACAAAAATTAGTGAAATCAGTATTATTTTTTTTTTATTTATATTTATTCTTTAAAAAGAACGAATGTGTTTTAATCAGTATATTAATTTACTAATGCTTTAATCAGTATAAACATATTCGATCTCAAAAATGTAATTCTTAAAAAAGTTTGATTTTTTTAAAAAAACTTTATGTAGTTGGAATAAATAAATTAAGCACAAATTTT
This sequence comes from Caerostris extrusa, assembly GCA_021605095.1. NCBI lineage: Eukaryota > Metazoa > Arthropoda > Arachnida > Araneae > Araneidae > Caerostris > Caerostris extrusa. The sequence goes on along the minus strand of BPLR01016126.1, from coordinate 4,569 downwards.
ATTGAACATATTAAAATTAAATGCATTTTTTAAAAGCTAAATTTAAATTCTAGGCAAATAAAATTTTAAATAAAAAATGTAAACATATCTAACAAAATCATTTGAAAAAATGAATCGTCAGACAGAGTTATATAAAGTATTATTTTTTTTTAATATGGAATATCCATCATTATTATTTGGAGTAAGTGGTGAGCGATTTTAGGAGAGAACTTCAAACGATCATGTAAGAAAATTTACTTCACAAAATAATTTCTATTCAAAATATTTTTCATTCAATTTTTCATCCTTTTTCCTCAAATTTTTTCTATTTTTTTTCTTTCTTAAAAATATTCAGGGATATTTTTAGAGTCAGTATTACAACGCAAAATTAAAAATAGTACTATTTAATCAAATGTTATTATAATTTTGAAAGAAATTTTTAAATTCGGTTTTTCTTTGTAAAACAATCAGTGAAAAATTCGATATAATTTTTTTCAAAAAATTAGAAATAGATTTTTTATATGTAGAGTAAAAAAATTCTTTTGATATCAACAAAAACCGATTATTTTAATTCAAATAACTTTTCAGTCATAAGATAAAATTAAAAAATATATTTTTGTATTGATCTTTTTTATTATTTTATTCTTAAGAAGATATTTGTGATATGTACCTTTAAATTGAAATGCTTTATTTTGATTTTTCGTTATATTGTCAGTTCAATTTTTGAAAAACTTGGAGTCTGCAGATCAAAAGAAAGCATGGTCCTTTTTTTTTTGTAAAATTATACTTAAAACTATTATCTTTTTAATAAAAATTGTAGATAATTCTTTATTAATTTAGAATTCTTTTAAGGCACTTCTTTTATTTATTGAAATAAATTAATTTTTTTGAATGACTAATTTAAAAGTTAAAAATAATTTATATAAAAACAACAAAATGGATTGTAATAAAAACTTCATTTAAATTGTGCGTTGCTCACAGAAAGTGCGTTGAAAAATTACTTCATGGCGGTATTTGAAAAGTCAGTATATGCCTATTTAGACGTAAAGACACAAAATTAGTTTCCTTCTCAAACTCTACAGTCAGACTTTCTAAGTTAGTGTGCTTATCACTAGTATAAACATGGGAATTTTCTATCAGACTCTAGATAGATTTCGGACCGAATTCTATAGTTAAAAAAGGCAGCACCAGAGTGATCTGGAGATAGCATATACGATTTTTGAGCCAAGGGTGTTGGGTTCAATATTCGACAAACTATAATTTCTGTGTCTATGATGAATGTCTCTGATAAATCAGTAGCCCAGAATATCTTTCTGTTGAGTTTAGCAAGTAGTAGAGGGCGCAACCTTCCTTGTCCCCTCCACCCCCAAAATTCCCACTTGGGATACAGTTTCACCATAATACTCGAATATGTACAGTAACATCTAATATCCATGCACAGCAATGCTGTTTGGTACAGTGTAAAAGGAAAGAAACTTGCTTATTACACGGCTTCCTCAGGTTGATATAATTATTATTATAAATAGTGTTCTATGGAATCTACTTGAAGAAGTGGATGTTTTCCGGCTAATGCTGAAGATGACGTCATCGATGAGATTTTGCAAGTTGGCAGCAGATTCTTCATCAATGGAGAAATTTTCCTGAGAGGACACGTCCACGAACTGGGCCACGCTTTGCGTCATTGCTTACGAAACCTACAAGCGAAAAGAAAGAAGTCAATTGATCAATTCACACTATAAAGCTTAATTTATAGTTTATCATAATTGAATATATGGGATTAAGGATAAATAATTAAAAATACAACAGCAAGAATTTCTTGTAGTTTATTTATAATGAATCCTTCACATAAATGCATTGTGACACTCAATGGCAATTGTACTAGCAAAACAGGCGCTTCAGAAACTTTTACATGTATTCAGTATCATTATGTCTTGAAATATTTCTAAGAAAATTACAATTAAATCCTTCAATTGGTTAACTTTTATATTGCCACTTAATCGAACTCACTTCTTGTGCCAAACAATCATCAGTCGTCTTTGCGCCTTTTACAAAATAATGCAGGATTGCAACCTATTTCGCAAAGTTTCCACACAAACAAATTAATTCACAAAGTTGTAGATTTATATTGTAAGTGGGGAAAGTTCTTTTTTAACAGATCTAATATAAAGCGATAATATTTTTCCTTACCATCAATACAAAATACTTAATTTAAAAAGTACGATCAATATCAATATGTCGATATCGTTGAATATTATGGATAGAAATCATCGAATATTATATTATCGTACAATTAAAGTACTATAATATAATATTCAAAATGGTTAATAAAAAAAACTTATATAAAAAAAATACATAATTTGCACTGTATTAATAATTACATTTATCTATATAAGACTGTCTGAATGAAACCTTATTAGAGATCGTAAAATGTAATTTATAAATGTTTAAATAAAATAAATTTAACTCTTAAGTATATCTATTGATTATTATATATTCCATATAGTCTGATATGACAAGATATACAAATTAAATAAAGTGAATATTATAAACATTGAATAATAAATCTTTCTGAAAAAAAGTAAAAAGAAAAGAAAAGGTTCACTGCTCATAACATACTTTTATTATTATAAATAATATTATGATCAGTGAACCTATTATTTATTAACTCAGCAGCTGTAGGCTTCATGTATTCTTTATAAACACCACTGGGGTTACTGTCTTATAATTTTACAATTTCAATAAAGTATACAAAAACTCAGTAGCTATAGGTTTCATATATTCTTTGTTAACACCTCTGTAGTTACTTTCTGGTAATCGTGTAATTTCGAGAAAGCATTGCTTCTGATGGTTTTACATCTGCTGTCATTTACAAAATACTAGATGCTGCCATTGGATATTTTTTTTTAAAATATGTATGTTGTATGTACATGTATTTGTTTATTTTTATTTTTAACCCTTTTTAATTGTAGTCGTTGTTGCTTTCTCTCTATCTAAAATGGGACATTTTGATGTCCTGAAGCTGTGTTTGGAGACAAGACAAGATAAGTAAAATTGAGAGGTTTGATCACATTAAAAATGACTCAAATAACTAATCAACAGAGCAATTTTGATATTTAACGGGTGAAAGTATTGCATTAATATCATTTAAAAATATAAATCGAATAATTAAAAAGAAGATATAACATTCACTGGGAGGCAGGCAATTAGTGAAGCCTTGAAATTTCATCTTTTCGTACCAGAATTAGACTAATGTTTATCTATTATTTATCGGTCTTCCTAACTCCGATAGGTAACCTTATGAAAGATGTGCTGCACTTTTAATAATAATTTTAATACACATGTTACAAAATCTTTTAAAGGAAATGTAAAACGACCTGTAAAAACGATCTGCTTCGATTTAGTTTTCAAAAATTGAAACAGGTCAAAACGACATAGTAAAGAGAACTCAATTTTAATGAGATGCGTGTTGAACATCGTTAAATCAAGGCTTGTCTGAATTTTACACCTGCAAGTATCATTACAGAACAGGGGAAAGGAGGGGAACAACTCAACGAGAAAAGCGATGAAACTTCAGTTCTAGAAATTTATCGCTGAAATATTCTCATTTGGTTGTACGAAATGTTTAACTACATTAACAATGCGATGCATGTGCGGGATATTTTTTGAGGTAAGCTTAAAATTATAGCTTTTTCCTCCCGATGTAAATCCTACATAGTCTATTTAATAATAATTCTGGAAAACGGCTTAGAATTCTAAGAAGAGACTATGACTGAGTGTTACAAATAATTTATACTGAGTTTTACTAACTTTATGATGCAAGAAAATTTATGCATAAGAGCAAAATCATTTATGAGTTCGTCTAAATTTCTAAGAACAATTATATAAGCTTAAGTTTGGGATATAAAAAATAATTTAGATTGCATGTTAATAAAATTTTATTTAAACCTATGAGCAGCGTTTATGTCTCTAAAACAAATAATCTTGAAAGATTACCATACAAAGCAAAGGGTGGAAATATTGTATTAGATCAAGCAGTTTAAAACCATCTTATGGCTTTTAAAGAATTAAATTTTTACCAATTTTAATATTAATATTAAGAAATACTATGCCAAATGGCTAACGATATTAATTATAATCGCTTAATTACCTAAAACTAAAAGCTCACCTCTCTATATAAAAATAAAAATATATACGCATCTGTTTTTGTCCTTTTGACTGATTATACTTAAAACTTATAAGACTTAGAAGTCCTTTTTTTTTGTGTGAATTTACTTTTTCCAAAAATCAAAAATTAACAAAAGATAATCCTATTGAGATTTTTAATTAAACAAAAGCTTATCATTTTTGTCATCATCAGATTAGCATGCTACCTTTTCGTGCAAGCCTAAAAAAATTGTGTGGTGCCATCTGGTGAAGTCATTAATTAAGTTATAAAAAATAATAAAGTAAACTTTTGTGGTAAGTTTCGAATGTATTAATTTTCTATTAAATTTACAAGCAATATTATTTAAGACAAATACAAACAAGTTAAAGTTGAGGAAAAAGTAGAAAAATATGAAATTGTCTAAAATAATTATTCCCAGCAATACG
>BPLR01016124.1:0-58255 GCA_021605095.1 Caerostris extrusa | reverse complement strand
TACAACACCGCAGAATTTCTTTTTCATCTTTTATGCCATTCTTTCTACTATGTAACAAAATCTAAAATGAACAGATCTTGAAAGAAAAGAAATTTTGATAATCATTCTAATACGTCTTAATTATATCAGAGAACTACATCATTTATATATCAGTTATTATAGTAATAATGTATAGTATTTTATGTAACGAATTAGATCAATGCATCTTTAAAGAAAACAATTTAATGCATCACGTACGATTTTATTAGGGCATTTGTTTTGTGGTATTATTAGTCTCGAAGGCCTCTTCTTTCAGGTTTTAAATCTCTTTCATACAATCCAAAATTGTAATGCATTAACATAAAACCGCTTCTAATCATTTTATTTTTACATAATTTCGATGCATCATATGCAACCATTTACAAAGTATATTTTACAACACTGTAAATTTCTTTTTCATCTTTATGCCACTCTTTATACTATGTAACAAGCAAGATAAAATGAACAGATCTTGAATTAAAATAAATTTCGATAATCATTCTATACATCTTAATTATATCAGTGAATTACATCCTTTATATACCAGTTATTATACTAATAATTTATAGTATTTTATATCATGAATTAGATTGATGTATCTTTAAAAGAAAATAATGTATCACGCGCACTGAATTTGTAATATTATTAGGGTTAAGGGCTTTTTACTTTTTAAGCTTTAAATCCCTTCCACAACACACGAAATTTTCATGAATAAACATAACAACGCTTCTACTCTTCCTTATTTTTACTTAACGCCGATGCATCATATGCTACCATTCCATTAAAACACAAAAATAGAAGGGAGATAATTTGAATACAGCAATTAGGAAATGAATTCTCAGTCTAACATTGGAGCTTTGCCCTAAGAACACAACCAGCCATTAGAATGAAAAATGACTTCGTGGTAACTCTCGATATTGAAATCTTTCAACGTCACGCTTACTCACTGTAATGCTTGCACATACATTAATGCCAGGTTTTGCTTTCTAACAGAACTGTCAACGTGATAATCATGAATATATAAAAAAAACCTACAAAAAAATTAGCTACCTAATGAGTAAAACAGGTGCATCGCACTTGTTATGCATATGGCAGTTACAGACTGTAGACATCAACAGAGATGCTTGTTTTCATTCATGAATGGAACAGGAACAATAATTTTTGTCACGTCTTAATAAGACGTACTGATATGGATTGTATACCACAGTCTGTATATTTCCCCCTCTTCAACTTTCATTCAAAAAGACAGCATCAAAATACGACTCTCGCTCAAAGCAGATGTGTCAGTCATTAAAAAAAACTTCCTGGTCATAATTTCGCACTTCTTTCACCCAAAGTGTGTCAAGGGCATTATATAATAAACCTTAAAAGTAATTCATGCTTTCTCAGGTAATAATATAAAGGAGCGATAGTAAGTGAAATATGCTTATTTTTTGCATGTTAATCAGTTTTGTTGTAGACGTAATGTTTAATGGAATAACGTATGAAGATGTGATATAAGCAGAAGTGCTTATAAATTTAAGGTCACAAATTTTAAAAATAGAGCTGAACTCAGATGGGCGTACTAATGTTTAAAGAAAAACGCCTATACGCTCATAAAAGAGAACATTTAAGCAAATAACATGAAAACCCACGATAAACAAAATATGCAACTTTATCCATTAAAATCATATATCCTTGTCTATTAAAATTAATAATTTTCATATACGAATACGAAAACTCGTAAAAAAAAAAAAAATCAAGATTGCCAGCAGAAGTGTTTGAAAGGGGAAAATATAAATAACTTAAAATGCATAATCATTTAACTACATCTTAAAATATGGTGTGAATACATCTTAGTAATAAGCAATAAGAATCCATATTAATCCAAGAGATCAATATGAATATTCATTATATGGATTATTATTATCCAAGATAATGTGGATCATAATGAATTGTTATTATCTAAGATAATGTGAATTATAATGGATTATTGTTATCAAGGGACATTAATAATCGATATTAATTTCGAATAACTATTTGTAAGCTTGCTTGAATTTTATTCAAAGTTAATGAGAAAATCCTACATGTAATAAAAAATGAAATAAATATTATTGAACACAAATTATAACAAAAGTTAATCTATTTCGCTTTCCATAAATTTTTTTATACCATTTACAAAATATAATGCCGAAGAAAACAATAGAAAATTTTTTAGAAGATTTCTGAACAAATATTTCAAAATATTAAAAACAGTATTTGAAAGCAGAATATGAAAACATGAAACAGAATTTAAATTTATTTTTTTATTGATTTTAAAATTTAATTCATCTTTTCATATTTATTTATTATTTAAAGTTTTTATATATATATAGAAGTTTAACTAAATATCCCGCTTTTAACATCGGCATCTAAATCTTTCAAACGAATCACATTAGCAATATATATCAGTTAAAATTTTAAAAACCAAAATATTTTCAGTTCCTTATCACACAAGCTCTAGACGGGAAATTTCGCTAACTTTTAGAAAACTGTTAAACTTTTCTTCTTACGAAAATTCACGCAGCCATACTTTTGTATGTGCCGAAAGAATACTGTTGAGGTGTTGAAAATTTTCTGTCGGAAGTTGCTAACTTTCTCACAAATATAAAGCTAGTTTTTAAATAGCTTTCAAGCCGGCCAAAAGTTTCACAATAAGCAATGTTTAAAAGGAAGAATTTAGCATCCACAAGTTAAGATAATTTGAGAACATTTTTATTAAACAGATAATGTTCTATAGTGTATCCGATGTCAAATATAAAGAAAAAACTCAAAATAAACTTAAATAGATACTTATATAAGTTTATTTTAATATGATGTTTTTAAAAAATCTGCAAAGAATATACGTTATTCTTTTTTTTTTTATTCCATGCATCGTTTTTGTCTCAGTTTTAAAATAGGAAAGGATATTAAAATTAGCATTTTAAAGTTGTGCATATTTCCACAGCTTTTAAAACTTACTTTTTTTGATGCTACCAATTAAAAACACATTACGTTATTAATTGTAAAATCTACATCATTAATTGAAGAATTTACGTTATTAATTGAAAAATCTACATTAATAATTGTAAAATCTACGACATTAATTGTAAAATATGCAACATTCATTGAAAAATCTACGGCATTAATTGTAAAATCTGCATCATTCATTGAAAAATCTACGGCATTAATTGTAAAATCTGCATCATTCATTGAAAAATCTACATCATTCATTGAAAAATTTACGTTATTAATTGAAAAATCTACGACATTAATTGTAAAATCTACGACATTAATTGTAAAATCTACGACATTAATTGTAAAATCTACATCATTAATTGAAAAATTCAAGTTATTAATTGTAAAATTTACATCATTAATAGAAGAACGACTCAAAACTCGGCTAGTGAAATCTCATCATGTCAGAGATGGGCCCGATAATTCCGTAGGCTGGAAAATCCTTCCATTGGAATCAAAAAAGCAAGGGAATGAAATGCTCAGCACTCAGATGCCAGCCCTGTTGGTTGTTTATTTAAAATTTGTTTTCACAGTAATGGTGCAATATAACAATCTTCTCCTATTTTGCATCCTAAGTAACGCTGAATCTGCTATAATTCTGTCTCTTTAACGGCGAATGATTTTATGTCAAAGTCAGCATTTGAAATGACATATCCCATTAGAATTAATATTTTATATTCAATAAATAATTAAAACACCAACAATTATTTTATCAGAATAGTTAATATTTAGACACTATAGACGTATAAGCACTAAATAATGCCGAAAGTTTCCACAGTAGTACAAAGCGACTAACACTGACATATATTTAGCCTTGGTTAATGCCATTTCGTGCTTTTATAAGCTTGGAAAACCCAACTAACGAAACCAGAACACGTATCTTCAATTTTTATTTTATTTATTTTATTTTTTATTTTTCAAGAAGTGATATCCTAATGAAAAATTACCATACTCTCCTTCACTTAGACGGGAAAATAAGATAAAGGAAGTAAAAACGACGAGGAAGTTTAACTTATCAAGTACCGTTGGTGGAAAAAGTGTGACTTGCATTTTCTTCGGAGTACACGCTATTTTTCACTGAACATCAAATGGCGGCAACGTTTGTTTCAACTGATTAAGGCAGACAGTTGAAAATACAAATCGATCAATGACCATCCGTTCATTTACAGAATAACTGTAGACATACAACCCGAATGATTTTAAATTTTTTAAATAGTTTTAATTTAAATAACTATTTTAAATTCTTAACTTATCATGTTAATAGTTGTTCGTGGACTATTACAAATGAGGTTCGAAATAAAATAAAATTTCTTTAAAAATTAAAAATTTGTATGTGCTCATTATATTTACATTTAAGAACACAAATTCCTTGAAAATGTATGAAAAATAATATCAACGAAGTTTTTATGTTATTTAAATACCAAAATAGATTTCTATTTTTATATTCTAAGATGTTTCTTATTTCAGTGATTAAAACTTCTGAACTTGTTAAATGATTTAAAAAAGAAATTTCTGCTTTAAAAAATCTAATGCCATTATTATGCTACAATATTTTTGTTTATTTACCATGGTGGATATTTAAACTGCACATTTTTACTAATTTGCTATGCTAAACAACTGCCTGTCAGTTAATTAAATTTTATGCTTGGCCCGAGATTGTTTAGGTTTCTTCAAATGTGGACCACGAAAGTTTTTATCCCTATTAAAATGCAGGCACTATAATTAAAAAAATTGTAATGTTTTTAGAATGAATTTCGAAAAATTCTATTTCTAAGATTGTGTTGAAGTTGGATTTATTAAAGACAGATAAATCACCCACATTTAAAAGCAATGAAGTGAGCAAGGAGATTTTTTTGCCATAGAAAATTGTATTTTGAATTTGAATTTTATAAACTATAAAAAAGCCAACAAAGTTATTTTTTTTTTAATTTTTAAAAAAAATTTTTAAAAAATGCATAAAATATATAAATGCAGCTATATGAATGCATAAAATATATATATGCAACTTTATGAATGCATAAAGTATATAAATGCTCCAACAGCTATAGATAAGTGACTCCTACTCAGAAGGAAATCTGCACTACCTTATGCTACCAGAATACTTCGCAAGACATATTTTGACTTGGATCTAATTATTTAACGATGGAAAAACCATGGATTATAATATCTTGAGGACACGTACTCCTTGATAATGTTTTTTCCGTGGACTTTTGCTGATTTTTTTTTAAATGAATTTTTTTATTCTATATTTTTACATATTTTACCTGTTTCTGTAGTGTTTGTCCTGTACCTGTTAATGTTTGTATGTTTAGTGATACTCATTTTTATGATTACAGCTAATTCGCACTTTTTTTATCGAACACGATGTGTTCGTGTCCTACTTATGTATGCCACAAACAAACCATTGATGAGTGAGGAAGGGAAGACATTAGTTTGTCGGAGGACTTTTAGATGTAACTGTCTTGAATTCGTGCATGGGAGGAAACACGGTAAACTCTCACCAGGTAATCTGGTTGACGATGTCAGATGCTTTTATGCACTGTCACAATCGCCATCGAGCTTCCTCTTTTCTGAAAGCAATTGCAAAAAACACAGCCAGCGGTTTCGAATACAGTAGTCCTGCATGATATCTGCGCACATTAAAACTGGCCCACGAATCAGGTAACGCATGCTTTGGACCTTGAATTAATTAATTAATTTAACTATTTTTTTCTCTATATTTTTGTAAAACGAATGTTTTTTTTTTTTTTTTTTTAATTTTGTTTCAGACTGATTTGTGCTTTAATAAATCATTTGTCCACTCTTTTTAAGTTCTTTTTTTCGAGTTCTTCTATTTATAATGTTTTTTTCAATATCTTTATATACATGCACAGTTTTTGTATTTACAGTCGTTGTTAAGAATAAAATATTTATTTTTATGTCGAAAAAAATTTCGGAGGTCTTTCGGAACAGTCTTAGAAAAATAAACATACAGCTTTTTGTAAGCACTTGATTGGAACACTGTCAAAAATTTCTGTTATGACGATATTATTGAAAAATAAACCTAAATATTATTAAAATAATAAACCTGTTGCTCATTGTTTTTCAAACAATGCGCAACAGGTTTATTATTTTATGTTATTATAGCTTTCAATGATATATTGAGAAGTTCGAAAATTAAAAACCTGTTTTATTCATGCAGGTAGTAGGTACAACAAGAGATGGAAGTTTCATGAAATTTGGAATTCGTAGAGATACAAGAATGATAATCGTTTTAGCTATATTTTAAAATTTTTTTATTGAAATCGTAATTCTTCCATAGAGTTTCATGACAAAAATTAAAAAGCTAAATTACTAACTACGTTTAAATATATTCTAAAAAATTATATTAGGTTACTTTGATGTCTTTACATCGTAGATGAACCTACACAACAGCACAACTGGTGTGCAAATTAACAAACATATAGATTCATAGAACAAATTAATGTTAATCATACAAAACGGAAATTTTTTAATTCTATTTATTGGGACATATTTAAATTTCATCAATTAAAAACAAAATTTTTTATTTAATTACTTACTCAAAAAAAGTTCTTACTAAAATTTAAACCTGGCATTAATATAAAAAGTAGATGAGTACCATAAAAACCATAATTTCAAACCTACATTACCATTGTATTATGCGTTAGTTCATTACAATTCATTGTATTTAGCGTCCATTACAATTCATTGTATTTAGCGTTCATTACATAAGCAAATAAGTTAAGATAAATACCCGTAATTACAGAAGGTGCTAATATGAAAAATAATTTAAAAATAGTACATTTTGCAAATAACAAAGCGGCAAATAGAAACCTATTTGACACAAGATATTGGAACGTGTTCAAAGTATAATTTTCAACAATGTCCTGAACAAATACTTTAAATAAAAGCTAGACAACTAGCGTTAAGTTATCTAATTATATATTTTAATTAACGTAGTTAAGCGGCAAATAGAAACCTATTTGACACAAGATATTGGAACGTGTTCAAAGTATAATTTTCAACAATGTCCTGAACAAATACTTTAAATAAAAGCTGACAACTAGCGTTAAGTTATCTAATTATATGTTTTAATTAACGTAGTTAAGCGGCAAATAGAAACCTATTTGACACAAGATATTGAACGTGTTCAAAGTATAATTTTCAACAATGTCCTGAACAAATACTTTAAATAAAAAGCTAGACAACTAGCGTTAAGTTATCTAATTATATATTTTAATTAACGTAGTTCGTTAACGTTCTGTAGCCAAAAACATGAAATGAGGGAAAAATCTTAGATAAGGTGATGATTTTAATAATTATACAGCAAAATGCAAATGTTTACAAAAGTCGTGGGTACACATTTATTAAATAGATGAGTATTTTGGTATTTCGTAAACTTAATACAAAGAAATGTCTTTGAAGATTCTAAGCAAAACGAAAATAGGCCTATTCTCATGGCACGATTCGCAAAGTCAATTTTTTCATTTGAGTCCGGTTTGAGCCAGAAACTTAATTACTGTTTCATAAGCATAAGAATGCAAGGAGATGTATGGCTTTGATTCTCAACACTGCCCTCTCAGACCTAACTCTCTTTACCTACCTGGTTATTAACCTTTCCGACTGATGCATGATTGAAATTCCAAAGTTCAAGCAGCAAATTTGCTGTCTTGAACCGGTTGATTACCATTTTAAATTAATTTTCGTTTTGTTTATGCTGTATATGCATGTAATACACAAGTGGGTGACATATTAACTTCCTAACTAAGAAAGAAAAAAAAAATCAAACATTATTAATTGTCCAAGTTTCATACAGCACTGAATTACTTGTAAATTTAACATAACTGACAGAAATTAAGAATGAGTTCTAATTTTTAAGTACCAGATTAAATATTAATGTAGAAAAATTTGTGGGATTCTCAAATTTAAATAATAAATACCAAGATGAAGTTTTATAAATAGATTTTGTGGATTTTTCAGAAATGCATCGCAGCTTTAATTCGATTACAGTATTAAACCAAACATTTTAAACTCCTGAAATGCCTGAATTATCTTAACATTCTCATCAATAATCTTTCTGTCATAAAATAAAAATGATATTATTGCTATAAATATTATTATACTTTAAATAATATAACATTTCAAATATAATAGTATACATTTTGATTAAATATCATCTTACTATGAAAGTATAATTATAGTTATCCTTTTTATACCTTTGTTAGGTTTGGTTTGTCGCTCAACGGTAATTTTTTTGCACAATTTAGGCTAATTAGATCGGGACCTACTGTTTAATGTGGATTCTGAACCATTAACAAACATCATTAAACTTCGAACTTGAAGTCTGTGGTTTGCCAGAGCGTTAGCTAATTGGTCATCAGGTCGCACCTCTGTTTGGAGAAAGTGAATAATACTATGTTATTTACTAAGTGCTATTCACTGCTTTTTAACATTGATAATTTGCCAGACAAAGTATAATATCAAATAACTTTAGTAAAAGATTTATTTTCAATGATTTTATGATAAAAAATTTTAAGTATGCAGGGTATTCAGATATTTTTTTTTCAACGATTTTGACTTTCTTCCATAAATATAAATTAAATTTAAATGAATAAAAAAAATCTAATTATAGTAGCATAGGTTCGGAATAGGGTTTAATTGTCATCTTCACCATTAAAATTATTCTTTGCTTTTATATGCCACTGAAAAATGAATTATCTATCGAATAGTATATTTTTGCACTTTACGAAGAGAAATACTTTTATACGATTTAAAAAATGGGAAAAGCATGATTTTAATATTTCTACGGGCAAAATAAGTGGCATAATTAACAAAAAAGTAAAGAAACGTCAAAAATTACATTTTAGAGAGAAAAACATGTAAAAACAAAGGTTCGTACCCAACAGATATGTATACCTCTTATTATACCTAAAGTTGCATCTCAGGTTTTGAGACAATCCGATCCCCTCAAAGAACTATCGCAAAATCTTTTATACATCTCTATAGAAACTGCAAACAAAATTATAAAATCTGCTTTCAAACTAATAAAAAAAAAAAAAAACATGATATTTACCGGCTAACAATAAAAAATATAAGACTATGTCATATCGTTGAAGGAAAGTATTTAGCAGGTGAAAAATCGAAGTATGTAGTTATAATTAATGATGTTTGGATATATTTATCTGATTGCAATCGAAAAAGATCAATTAACTATCGAAAGAGCTCCAAAATGTTAGTATCAAGAAAACAAGGAAAATTTTTCTAAAGATTTTATGATTATTACTACATTCTTTTATAACGAAAAACTAAAAATAATGAAAGTAGAAAAAAAAAATGTCAAAATTAACTTTGATTACTATCAGAAAAAATGTTTTAACATCAATTTTAAAAGAAGACATTCCATCAATTTACCTAAAGAATCTTCAATGTGTTAAATTTCACCAGAATAAGGCTACCAGTTCTACCTCTAAATCTACGCTCTATATTTGGAAAAAAATGAAAATGAAACCGGAATTGAAGTTATTCCATTTAAATGCATACCACCCATGTGTTTGCAATGAATTATTATGAATTCGGGCTTTAAAACAAGCTTTGTATTCCAAAACATTGGATAGATTCTGAAAGACTGTGAAAGAGAAGTGAAACAAAATCAATCAAAGAAAATTTGTTATATTTAAAATAAAGATGTAATATAATGGTTTAACAAAGGGCCTATCAGACTGAACATGTAAGAAAATAAAATTATCTTTTATATTATATATATATATATATATATATATATATAAATACAGGGTGATTATAATTAAAGTTCCAGTTTCAAAATGCTGTAAAAAAGAAACACTCTTCACAATAAGTTCAAATTTGAAGTGAAGATACTTGAAGAAGGGGGAAATGGTGTGGCATCAAAAAAGTTCCACCGATTTTTCCCATCCCATTTGTTATGGCTTTGCCGTAGTGTACGGTCTTTCCACTAACAGTATCACAACTGTTGAATGACTTGGAAGTCCTTTTTTCCGTCAAAAAACTGGAACAATCTAGTACATCGAACACTACAGTTGGTTTAATATGCAACTCATGTCAAATACGTTGCAATATCGAATCAAAATATCACTGGAAGTTGAATTCACTTTCTTTATGCCGCTTACAGCACCATCTATTAATACACTTTGGAACATTTTTGATACCGTACCGTCTCCCAATTCTTCAAGTATCTTCAGTTCAAATTTGAACTCATTGTGACGACCACTTTTTTTACAAGATTTTGAAAGTGGGACTTTAATTACAATCATCCTGCATATTATATATATACATATATAAGTTTCACTGCTGAAATGATTTCAAGAGTCGAGCCCATTGTAACATTTAACGAATATTTAATGAAATAGATTTAATCTCACTTGGTCACTTTACATAAATTCTTCACACTTAGACAAACAATTAAGATAAATTACAAAAATTAATTCGACAACTTAGTTTTGAAAAATCTGAAAAAAAAAAAAAGCAAGCTAAATTCAGTAGCAACAGGGCCAAAAAAAATTCAACATATCAGTTACATAATTTTATCTATTTAAAATGATGTATCGTAGTACTGATGCAGAAGATAAATATGCCAAATTTCACTCATCCATGTGTTTCGATAACAGTTAACTGCCAACGAAAGAACTAAATCGGAATCAATTAAGTAAAAAGAAAGCTCCATATCACGTCCCCTATTAAAATGAAAAGCTGGTGGAGGTCACAGTGATAAAAAGTTTGGCGCCAGCCACATCACTCAACTTATAAGCAATTACTAGAATAATTACCAACGTTCATATTCAACCGATTCGTATCCGCTGATGGATTAAGTATGACAATTTTTATATGACAGAAACAAACATATAAGCTATCAATCATCAATTTGGAATTCAGTATCAATACTGTTATATTAACATCTATGTTTATCTATCTAACAATATTAACATGGATGTTTGCTAAATAATAATAAATATTAGCAGAATGTAAAAATAATATTGTTGTTATATTACCAAAAGTTCAATGTCAACGTAAGGAAATGAATCTATTTTTTGTAGGTGATAGATACATTAATTTATTCACAAAAACCACTTAAATTCACATACCATTAAAAGTTATTCATTACTTGTTTTATGAAATTTTACAGAAATTTAATACATTTTACTTTCAAATAAATTTCTTTGTCACAATAACCTTCATCAAAGTTTTTATACATAAAAAGTTAAATTTATGACATAATTAGATTTCAAATAGCACACAATTAGAGAAAAATATAATTTCTATTCCTGATTTAGCAAACTAAAGCAATTATTTTAGGAAAAGTTCTTATATGATTATTTTAATTGGAAATATAAAACTAGATTTTATAGACACAAATTAATAAATTAATTCTAACTACTCTTATGAATTTCACAGTTAATGATACTGATTTTTCTAATCACACAATTTTCAATTTAAAAAGACAAAAAATAAATAAATAAAAGTTTCGCAAGGGAGACTTAACGTTTTTATAAATTATATATTATGCAAGGAATTTCCATCAGCAAGTTGATTTTAATGATTACTTTTATTATATCATCACTTTCGATTTTAATACTGGTTTAACCAAATTATAAAGAATACTTTTAAAAATCTTATATACTGAGAATTAGACTATTTACAAAAGTAGAGGTGATGAATTAAAATATTGTTGGAGAGAATGAGAAATATTAACAAAGTTATGCTTATTTATCCTACACAACACCCACTAAAAGAAATTAAAAATTTCTAAGAAACTAGTTTTTTGAGCTATAGAGATACAAGAAACACTTTTAAGTTCAAAATTTAACAAATCATTAAATAAGAAGAATTAAATAAAGAAGAATTACTCTGAAATTAAAAATCAAATGTAATTTCTAAAAAAAAAAAATAAGTCGAATATCATTTTGAATCAACGATCTGGAAAATATATAAATATCTATGTCTAAATTTGCGGTTTTATTTAAACTCATCAAAAATTAAAAACTTAAACTAAATTAAGCAAAAGTTGATAGTTTATATACTATCTATTTCATCTTCAAAAAGCAAAAGATTGTTCTGGCCTAGATAAAATAACTAAATTTTCTAAAGCATAAATAATTTGAGCAGTTGCTCCAAAACTTTCATAAGAAACGAAAATAAATCCCAATGTCCTAAAACTATTTAAATGTCATGTTTTTTATCTAAATTAATACATTCATGTCCAAAATTATCTTTACGTGCATAAAAATTCACGGATTTCTCAGAAACTGTGAGCTGTAATTTTATGAATTTATCTGGAATGATGCATAACATTATGACGCATAAATACAAAGGAAAAAAAAATTAAGAGCACTGCATATGATATATAATTATAGCATGAAACAATAAAAATGGTAATAAAATGTGACAAAGAGAGTTCAGAAAAAAAGAAATAACTCAGGAAAAAAAAATTATTATGGAATGTGATCTCCCAGAACTGTACACACATTTCACAACGTGTTTTCATGCTGGCAATAACGTCGTAAACTACAGTCTGGGAATTAAGCTACACTCTTCCAGTAATGGTGTCTTCAGAGCATTTAGAGAAGAATGCAATCGTGCAATTGCTCTTCCAATGTAGCCCCATAAGTTCTCTATCGGGTTGAGATCAGGAGGCTTTTGCTGGCCACGGTATTTGCTTAACGTCTTCACTTTCAAGGAATTCGTCACCTAGGTTTGTTCGATGTGGACAAGCATTATCATTCCTTAAATAAAAAGTCAGATCCATATGTACCCCTGAAAAGTCTTACATAAAGCTCTAAGACCTCATTCCGATATCTCTGGGTGGTCAGAGATCCGCTATTGAAAACGTGTAGGGGCATCCGTCCATCGATCATTTTTCATCCCCATACCATCACACCTTCATTATAGAAACGGTCACGTTCCATAATG
This sequence comes from Caerostris extrusa, assembly GCA_021605095.1. Lineage (NCBI taxonomy): Eukaryota > Metazoa > Arthropoda > Arachnida > Araneae > Araneidae > Caerostris > Caerostris extrusa. Next base: position 45,280 of record BPLR01016124.1, on the reverse strand, counting down.
TTCGAGGCATAATTTCGTGTTTCTGACTCCCTCCAGATGTAAACACGTTTAGAATTACCTGTAAAACTAAACTTCGACTCATCTGTAAAGAGAACACGGGACCAATGGTATTCACTCCAGTTCTGATATTCTTTTTGCACTAATTAAAGCGATCCTTCTTTTTGTTGTGAAGACAGTGAAATACATACCTTTGACTTTTTGGCATAAAAGGGTTTTTCATAAAGCATTCTGTATACCGCTTTGCCATGATACAGCAGTTCAATTGGCGGCTGCAACCTCTGAACTTAAGCGGCGAGCAATAGACTTCCTGTTGCTACAGGCAGTTATTGCCAGATATCGATCTTCAGAAGCAGTTGTCATTCGTTTTCAACATTATACAGGTCTTCTTACAACAGTTCCATCATTTTGAAATTGTTTCCATAACGTAGTGACTGTCTTGAAATATTCAGATACCTGGTTGCTTCCATGATTGGCTGCCTTGCTTCTAAACGGCATATGAGTCGCCATATCACAAATTCTTCTAAATGATATTTCGAAGTCATAACAAACCAATTTAAGTCCTTACACACTGACAGCGAACACTGTGTTGTAGAAATTCACTCAGATATTCACTTTAGGCAAAGCGCTTGATTCAACGTCGGATGATGTAAACTTTGATTTGTATATCAGAAATAGTTTGATAACTTTTGATTGGATAATACTTATTAGACTTGTTTTTCACGCATCTCGTGTTAACATGGATCACATTGATTGAATATTTCATTGACTATCATTATTTTTGGGTATGCAAAGATAAATTTGGCCACGAGTGTATAAATCGAGAATGGTTTTATAACTCTGCTGCTGCCTCTAGAGCTTGAGTTTCTAGGAGTTGAATTTATTATTAATAGAGTCAGATTAAATTAAAATTGTACGATTTGAAATTGAATTGTTATTTAAGACAAATACTGTTTAAAAATTTCGTGTTTCGAAATAATAAATATTTGAAGTACAAAATACGTTGTTTATTTGGAGAAATTTTCAAATAAAAAAAATCTAAATGAAACTCATAGTTGATTTTAAATTGTTCTGCTGTATGCTGAAAATAAGAATGTTGACCTTCTATTAGAAAAATATCGATTTTCCTAATTATAGGAATCAGTATTTTTCACATAAAATCCAACAGTTTTACTCAACTAATTTTCAGTTGTATAAAGATTTGTCATATCATTCCTTTCATTTTAATTCTAAATAGTTATATCATAAGGCCATAATATTAGAAACTCTACATTAAAGTATTCTAATTGTCTTTCAGAATTACTTTGAGAATGCATAGGAAATGATAAAAAATTTAACAAATATTTCTAAGTAACATGACGTTTTTATTAATTTATATGTTCTCAAAATGAATATTGATTATTTATTAATTAATATTCCCATGCTTAAAATGTTGATTGATTATGAAATACGTAAAATATTACATAATTTTATGAAGAATAGTATTTTTTTAAAAAAAGTTTTTCCGCGAGAAATTTGCGTTAAATATATTAAATGTACAATGTTATTTATTTTTCAGGTTTCAAAACATATTTTGGAAATTAAAAGCAATGAAGCAAGTGAAATCGAGCACAGGCAGCTCAAGGAAATAAACAAGAATAAATTTTGTTAATTTTAACTTGATGAGAAAAGTTTTCTCTTAATAATGATGCGTTGAATCAATGTTTACACTACGAGTTATGAAATATTTTAAATAAATACATTCTTTTCCATTGGATGAGGAAAAAGAGCCTGCAAGAAACTTTAATGGATGAGTAAAAATACCCAAGGCAATTAGTTCTTTTTAACTTGGACCTAAATTTTACCTTTCTAGGGAAAAATTGTACCATTAAATTAGAATGCACTTGTGAACAAAAAATAAAATGTTGAATTAAAGCGAAAATAATGGCTATAAACGTAAGATTCTAGCTAATTAGGTCGAAAAAAATGTTTATAAAACCATGAATGAGAACGCGTGTGGGCACATACAAATGGCATTTCATAAAATGCAAAACTATTGTTTTTAAATCGAATTTATCCTCAACTTAATTGTAACTGACGATCCAACAATCATATTAAACTATTTTACTTAATAGTTAGCATAAAATTATAATTGATTATACATATATAAAAATCAGAGGCCTCGTACCTCATTCCTCAAAGTATATTACGAACAGTCTCTGGCGAGGCAAATTATTGATATTCTCTTGCAAATTCTTGCCTTCTTGGACAAATTTCATGGGTAAATGTTCTGCTTTTGCGAGTAGTACAGAAAAACCCAGAAAGCTCTCACCAGGATGTCCTACTGTAGATTAGAAGCTTCAAACAAATTAGCACAATTGCCTTTGTTTCTGAAAACATTAACTGCAATGCATTCTTATCCTGGTGGTGGCACGGATGTTTGTTACTGTTTAGAATCCACGTTAAACTGTAGGTCCTGATCTAATGAGCCCAAAGTGTGCACAAAATGACCGTAGAGCGACAAACCAAACTAAATCAAATCAAGCAATGCACGCCACTAGCGGATTCCAATGAACGGCGTTTTACAAGTTAGCTTATGTACGTTACCATTTGCTCTCGGATTAGGTTAACAACACATATTTAAAATTATTTTTCTTCAAATAATATAGAATTTTAAAATATGTGCGGTGACATTAGAAATTTTAACTAAGATCTCCAGTTATATTTGGTGAAGTTAAATGTCAATTTGCATTCTAAAGAGAAAATCCAATTGAATCAATTGAAGGGTTTTTTTTTTATTACTATGAAAATAGATCGTTTTTCCATTTTTTATGTTAAATAAAAACCAAAAAATAAAATAAATTTAGATTCGAAAGATTTTCTATTTCAGAAATTTGAAATAAAATTCCAGAGTAAAATGACAAAAAGGATGCAAGAAAAAAAAAAAATTCAATTATGCTTTAAAGAGAATTTACCCACATTTATCTATATCTTTTCTTTATCTTCTATCTATATCTTTTTTATTATTACCCACAAAAAATAAAATCATAAAATATTACTTTGCAGTTGCATTTTTCTGTCCTTTGTTATTCAAATTACACAAATCATTCAACGACACTGACACGCACAGCAAAAATGTTTTAGAAAATTTCCATTTAATGGTTTCATACAAGTGAAAGAGTTCAAAGGCCAGCATATTAAGTCCCTATTATTTTTATACTGTATGCACATATCCGTACATGCAAAAACCGTTAAGAGAAAATCAAACAAGCCTTAAATAATTTGTCACATAAAAATATAGCAGTATTCCTTAACTAAATGTCCTTTTCATTATGAATAGCCATATCATTCATTTCATTGTAATTATGAATAATAATCACATTCTTTTCTTTTTAATTATGAATAAATCTGATGAACCAACTCTCTTCGTAAGGGCAAACGTAAGGTAAGGTACTGGATGGACTCAATCTCAGCATTTTAAACTACAATGGAAATAAAAGGCACTACATGAAAGCATCGTAATTATTTTTCAGGATAACTTTGAGAATGTATAATAAATACCAAAAAATAAATCAAAATAAGAAAAGCAAATTCAATGAATTACTCATTTTCGTTTCCCAAGACATCTAGTAAAAGGAATGACTTCTGACAGTTTAAACAAAAAGAAATAGCGATATACACAGGTGCTGAGGTAGCTTTTAGGTCATTTCTTTCAAAATGCAGGATATATATGTAAATGTGAAAGAGTTCAAAATAAATCCTTAAATAAGAGGATTGCATGAAAAAAAAAATTCAAAACTCAGAGAGTTTTCTCCACAGCTCTGTAGTCCACGCGGCAATATACGCAAATACATGATGCTCGAGAGTTAGGCGAGTTAATGAAACAAAAATTCATTTATGTAAGTATAGTTTAGCGTTTATCACACTAAGATTAGCACTAGAAGACAATTTCGACAAATTAAAAATCTGTAATTGGCTGTAAGAAACAAGGTGGTATATAGAATGATGCTTTTCAGACTTGTTTATGACTATATATGGGAGATGCTAGATTGGAGTCCAAATACCTTTAGGGATTGAAGGATTAAGATTAAAATTTCATTTTAGTCTAAACACCTATTTGTTGAATGCCCTATAGAATGAAAATAGACTTCATTCTGAACTTACCAATGTTTAGAATAAGTCCGAGACAGAATATATCCAAAAGACAATAGTAATAATGAAGTAAAATTTACGTTTCAAGTTGCAAACATGAAAAACAAATAATAATCGAACAATACGGGGACAGTCAAAAGTTCCCATCATTTCGTTGTAATGCCACAATATAATAATTTTTTTTTTTACTTCTACTATATATTTTTTTCTACCGGAATTAATAATAGGCATCTGACGGCAGCGCAATTGAAGGTAGGAATGTGTGGTGATCAACTGGCGCGATGCCGAAGTTCGAGCAAAGGGCGAACATCATGAGCAGATTGGGGAAATCTGCTTCTGAGATTTTATTATCCTTACAAACCGTTTATGGTGACAATTCCTTAAAGAAAACAGCCTTTTACTAGTGGTTACACGATTTTGGGTAGACATGAAACGCTGGAAGACGAGAGATGCAGTGGGAGACCTTCACCCTCCAAAAACGAAGGAATGATAGAGCAAGCAGAACAGTTAATCAGATCAGGCCGAAGAATGAGCATCATCTAGTTGGCACAAGAATCTCTCATGAATCCATTAGCGCAATCCTGTTAGATAATTTGAAGATGAAACATATGGGTGAGAAGTTTGTCCCGCGGTTTCTGAACCCGTATCAAATGAATACTTGACAGATGACTGCAGCCGAAATTTTTAAAAAAACATATAAGACCCGACGTTTCTTGAGACAATCGCTACTGGTGACGAAACTTGGGTGTAAGCTACGACCCAGAGACAAAGATTCAGTCATCAGAATGGCACACAGCGACGTCTCCTCGACCAAAGAGGGGCCTGAATGGTCGAGTGGCTAGAGCTCGGTACCACAGGCTTCGGGTTCGAGTCCCGGCGATGCCATGGGTGTTTATAGTGGTTCGGAATCCACTTTAAATAGTAGGTCCCGGTCTGTTAAGCCCTCGTTCGCAGAAGATGACTGTAGAGCTACAAACCAAACCAACCTCGACCAAAGAAATCACGTCATGTCAAATCCAAAACAAAAATGACACATTTTTCAACAACTAAGGTGCAGTGCAACATGAATTTGTACCAAGTAGACAAACAGTTCACAGCCCTTTGTAGTTGCAAGTATTGAAAAAACTGAGGGAGGCAATCCGAAGAAAACGTCCCGCCAAATACCAAGGACATTGCATCACGACAATGCTCTCTCCCACACCTCGATTGTTGTGCAGACATGCCTCTCAGAAAAAAATTTACATTCCTTCACCAGCCTCCCTACTCACCGGATTTAGCCCTATCGGATTTCTGGCTCTTCCCCAAGATCAGAATGGGCCTCAAAGGTAATTATTTTGACACTGTAGAAGACATCAAAACCAACACGAAGGCTGAACTTAGGAAGATACCGCAACAGGTATTCCATCTTTGTTTTCAGTAATGGCAGGAGCTGTGGGGCAAGTGTGTGTGTTTTGAAGGAGCCTACTTTGAAGGTGATTAAGTAAATGTGTACATACATTGTGGTAATAAAGAGTTGCAACGAAATTCCTGGAACTTTCTGATTGCCCGTCGTATATATATAAACAATATAAATATTAAATATTTAGATTTCAGAAATTGCAGATTGCAGAAATTTGTTTACTTGATGAAAGATTGACCTTGAAACTTAAAAACCCCTTTTTAATTTTCAATGACTCATAAAAGAAGATAGCATACGTTTCTCCCATTTTTGTAATTAAGCGTAACCCATTTTAGTAAGCAAAATTTGAAAAATAAGACTTTATTTTTCTGATATTATTTGTTAGCTTAAAATAATCAAAAATTCATAGTAAAAATACAGAATACATTTTTATGTCTAATCATAAAATTATTAAATTTTATGAATATAGTAAGATGCCCATTTCATCTAATTAATTAATTAATTAAATATAGTTAAATTAAGTGTTTAATTAAATAATTGATTAAGTTTTCTCAATGCCAATGCTCTTCTTTAAAACTTTTTTTTTCAGTAAAATGATTTATTAAATTATAAAATCACATCTGAGCAAATTATTCATTAATACAATAACTAATTAGATTTTATCAAATGTCAATAACTTTATTTCCAGATTTTATTTAATACGATTTAAAAAGAAAGGTTTTGAAAAAAATTTAACGGATAAAAGAAGGATAAGGATAAAGAAAACTTTCAGAAATCAAGACCGTAAACATTGCTAATGAGCATTGAAAGAAGTATGCAAAATGAATGTTACCGAAATTAAAAATAATGAAAACGAACTTGCTCATTAAAACATACGCCAAGAAATGTAAATAATAAAATTGTGGACAAATATTTATGTATAATTTCTAGAAATTTGAAGTTAAAAAGCGTATTTTTATTTGCAGTTATAGAGCATTGCAGAAGATTATTCAAACCTGCCTATGGTTACGCTATGGAACTTTATTCTTTGTGCCTCAAATACTTGGTAACTCAAGATAGATAGAAAAGTGAATAAAATTACTGGAACAATACTCCCTGAAGCAGTTTCCATTTCGAAGTCATTGCTTACGAACCTGTTTACATTTAAAAGGAAGTCTGTTAAAAATGCATTTACGACCTCTTAAAACCTATTGGATGGCATCTACGAAATAAAAAAACAGACTTTAACATAAAGGAAGGATTGTTTTTGAACTCCAGGCACAAACAATCGATTTTGGGGGTGGGGTGCACGCGACAAGATGAAATCCGAGAAAGCTCCCACTCAGCAATTACAATAAGTTCTTTTCTACACATAGACCACACGTCCAACAGAGACTTGGTGGCAACAACTTGACAAAATTATGACCATGAAACGTAGGTGTCCGAGTAGCACAAGGAAGAAAGTCGTAAGTAGATTAACGTGTTTATAAAAATACCCCTTCAGATTTAAAGCAATATTAAGTTAAAAATTAGGTTTTTACTATCTTGAATCAATATAACACTTTCTTTTACAAAAAATAAATAAGAAAAATGGTAGATAATGACTTGTATTAGGTTATTATTCTATGAAATATATATGCATTTTATTTTTAGTGCGGGGTAATCTCCTTTTCCACACGTTGAACCATAAACCTGCTAAGTTAAGGCCGTGAATAAAGAGTATACCTTTCACTGGGTCAATGTTGATATCTAACCGAGCTCTAGCATGGGTGAGAGAGAAGATTTAAAGAGGTTTGCACCTTCCACCCACATATAAAATAAGGTATAAAACAAATTATTATTTCTTACTTTTTTTCTCGCAAGAATGACAAGAATATGGACCCGTCTTCCAATAGGGCAAACCTCGTATTTACTTTAAAACAATGTTCGACATGTGCAAGTAAAAAAATGGCACTGGATACGGAGCTATGCTTTATAAAAAATTAAATCACAATTTCAATCGGCATAACTACAACGAATTGATACAGAAGGCACTCACTTAAAGCACTAATTTTATTAGTGCAATTAATTTTATCTATTACATCCACCACACAAAACTCATGCAGCAAATTGGCACAATATAATAAACAATTAATTGTAGATAAATGTTTTTATATACGTAGACATTTAAGCTTGGGTATTTGGGTTAACAATCGTTTGATTATCATTAGTTTTGATAATCAAGTTTCGTATAGTGCAATTGATGTTTAAACAGTTTGAAAAAATTATAAGAAGTTACTGCGAAGGCAATTCAATAGTTTATCTTTAGTCAGGATTCTATTGAAACTGAACTGTCACTTTAACAAAAGGTTGTATTCGGCAGGCTTCAGAAGCTCTTAAAATACTCCAGTACATTAAAAAAATCTTTATCGAAGTTCTCTAACATCGTAATACTGGGGAAAAAAATAACATTTGCATCAATTAGGATTCACTAGTAGAGGTTTTTCCCTAGATGACGTTTACGTCTGAACACGAGTTAGCAAAGTAACGACTTGACCTTTGAATAAACATTCATGCTTATTGTTTAGAGCTTATCTTAAAAAGCTACATCTTAAAAATTTTCTTTTTAACCTGAATTATATAACATTCAGTTCTTGTTTTAAAACTCCTTAAGTGAAGGTAAATTTAGTAGAAGAGATAACTTTTGAATAAGAAAGGGTGAGGGTTTTTTTAGATGTTAATTTTTAACATCGTGATGTAAATATTAACAAGAGTGGTTTAATGTTGTTGTATAAATTAACAATAAACTAATCAATAAATTAACATGATAAATAGTTAGTTTCTTATGTAAATGAAAAGATAGTCAAACATAAACTGAAGTAATATACAATGTATTTACATCAGCTTGTTATCAACCATTATTTAAACATGATATATTATACTTAAAATTTTACTTATTTTGCTGTTCGTTTGCTTCCTTCAATTTGTTCCGAGAAGCACACCCTGAAATAGTGCTACTTTAATGAGCTTAACATGTTGATTAGCTTTTACATTTGAACTTTTCATATTATGTAAAAGAAACTTCATTCTTTAACAAGCAATCACTATTCGTAAGAAAACACAGCAACAATAAAATAATTGTTATTTGTAATCAAGTAACAAAATTGTTTAAATTAAGACTTGTTTTGATGTTATTAAATTATAACACGGAATTTTTTTTTTTTTCTATGTCCTTATTTGTTGCAAACGATGTAAGGGGTCAAAAATCCAGAAATATAAAGTATCTCTTTTCAATAATAAATATTGTTAAAATTGATTCAATATTGTTTTAAAGTAATAATTATTTTTTTTCAAAACATTTTACGATTTTGATTGAATAACAATACACTTATTTAAATGCATACATAGTTATTTAAAATGTGAATAACAAAACCTATGAAAAATCTTCAAAATTATTCATTCGAACAACCGTACGTTTTTATATAATATAAAAATCAAAAAGGTATTTAATATTAGAGAGTTTTTAATATCATTCATATAATCGTACTTTCCTGTTTGAGAACTTTTGTTTTTAAAAATCAGTTTAATGAAAGTCATATGATTAAAAAAATATTGAAGAATTTTTATTGTTTTGACTAGTCGACTATTTAATATCATAGATTAAAAAGCCAACAAATCTTTTATATTCTTAAATTGTCTGAAACTATTCGACTGTTTAATGTAGTAGACTAGAAAGCCAACAATTTTTATATTTTTAAATTGTCTGGAAAAACTGTTAAATAAAAACACATTTTTAAATGGAAAATAATAAGCTGTTAAAAAAACCCAAACAAACTTAGTTAAACATTCAAATCGGATAAGCGACTTGGAGGTAGGTGCTCATATGTATTCAAGGCCAAAGTAAGCAAAGGGTGCACGTTTCTCATTCATAATTTGTAGCCGTATAATCTTCTCCCATTAGCCTGTCATTCTCTTTCAAGCATACATTCACACAGATGTAGGTTGAAAATAAAAGTATGCATATAAATAGTCATGTACCAGAGAGTTGTAGTAGTGGCCCGCCTTTCAAAGAAACGACTATTTTTCAGTCGTCATTGCTTCATAATTGTCACTTCCATTTGCAGATGTTTTTCTGCTCTTTAAAAGCGTGAGTTCTAAACGACCGGCCATGACCTTGCCCGTCATCCGTCTAGACTCGACATTTCCAGTCTTTGTCCTTTAAGTCAACCCCTTACTATACCAGTAAAAAAGGTAATCATAGTGCTAAAATGCTATTCCTGTGTCAAAAAAAAGGGTTATGGAAATGATATATTAAAGAAAAGGAAACAGTTTTATTGAACAAGCCTTCAATTTACTTAAATTAGCTCACTCTGTAGTAGAACTGTTAGAGATGGGGTCAGAGACTTCGGAAGCAATAGCCTCACTCGCCATCATAGTTTAAACTATCGCCACTGTGCAACTTTTATTGTTGATGGCTATTCTTAAGCGTTGACCTATTGAATAAAACGCTTTTATTTAAGCATGCGTGATCGATATTAAAGAGCTAAAGAGTTGCAAAGTGGTAAATATTACACTTAAAATCTATTTGTATGTTATCTTATCAAGAAACCAGATATTTATTTAATAACATTGTGGATTCTAAGTAACATTATGTTTCATATTCTAACAAATAAGTAACATAATGTTTCATATTTTAACAAATAAATAACATAATGTTTCATATTCTAAATAAAGCAATCCATTCATAATATTTAATGAAGTTCACTTCTACAGCATTCATTTAACAGATACGATTGTTAATGAATGTTGTAGAATTCATTAACAATTGTGTCTGTTAGATAAACAAACCAAGATCAGGCACAATTTCTGATTTTTTTTTCTTCACAGTTTATCAATGCAAAGTTTAGTGCAGGCTAATTGTTACAAGAGTTTAGAAAGTTTTCTAAGACATTTTTGCTGCTTCGTCATCTTTATGAAAGAATAAATAGCAGCATAAAAACTCCTGATGGAAATATTAAAATATTGTTAAAAATACTTTTTTTATTAGTTGTAAAGCATTTAGTGCTAGATTAATTTGCCACAGGAGTAACTGATGCAATCACAAAACATTAATTTTAAAAATTCAACCAATTAGCAAACAATGATTCCTATATTCATTATGCAAACCAATCTGGATTTTCAGCAATCATTATCTAATTCCTTTATAATAATAAATATTGGTTAGATTTGAACTTGAACTTTACTCAACGAAAAATACTTAATAAACCTATAACCTTTCATAAGTAGGGAGAAAAATACTTTCATCGAATAACCAAGGAAAGCAATATAACTTTCTAGTCATAAGCAGAGGTAGCTAAAAAGCAATTCTTATCTAACAGCTGTCTTATTTATAGCTTTAAGGGCAACTTTTACTGAAGGCCATAGAAAGTTTAAAGATTCAAGTCGCATGGGAAAAACTGACACTCTTAAGTTTAGCACTTTTAACTTGCGTTTCAATATAAAGAAGAGAGAGAGTCGTTTATAATTATGTTTCCACCTGATCAGTCAAAAGGCCCTTGAAAACACAATGAAATGATATAACTCTTGTGTCAAGTACATACAGCTGAGTGCTGTTCCACGTTATGAACCCTTTTTGTGATGAGAGTCATTTATTTCAGAGAATCAACATCGTTCTTCTCTTACATACCTATAGGAAAATATAGTGTTCTCAACTGTATCTATTGCAAATATACTATTGCTCTGTTTCTGTACATAAATTCTTAATAGTTCACAATTTGAAATTTAAATTCTGTTTCAAATATTGTAAATTTTCAATTTTGTACTCATATTATCTGCAAAAAGGGTTTTTTTTTTTTAAAGCAAACTGATCTTTCTGGTATTAATTATTACCAGAATTATAGATTTCTAAAATAATTATAGCTCTGAGGGTAAATTAAATATTATAATATAAAATTTTGCCATGTTCATTTCTCCCTCTGAAATTGTCAATATAACCTTTTAATTAAATTTTATACAGATTGTAATTAAAAAAAAGATTAAAATAAAAAGATCAGTGGATTAATATTACCAGATCAATCTTACTGATCTTTCTGGTAAAATTAATCCAAGAAAAGATTAAAATACAAAGTAAACAAAAAGTGCACAAAAGATGGCAACATTACAATGTTAAAAAACAAGCTATTATATACATATTCATAAGCATATAACATATTCAAAAATATTTTTTATAAAACTAATAATATTTTCATTCCACTTCAATATCCCTTCTAAATCATGTAAAACATCTAATCTTTCATTTCCATTAAATGATGAAACTTGACTGGTTTTGCAATATTTAAATAACTCTTCAATTTTCAAGAAAATATTTATAGATCTTACAAAAAGCTTATGTATTATTAAAAAATGCATTTGACTGCCTATAAAATAAATTACCATTATTGAAAAAATAAATAAACCACAATTTTTCGCGAAATAAAATCTTTTATGTTCTTTTCAGGATAATTAATACACAAATGAAATACTTGGTAGAAAGGTAAAATCTTTACGATATTCACGCTGGATGACTTCCTGCATGGGTATTGTCGATTTGCATTGATTTCAGAAGTTGGATAAACCCATCAGTTACCTGGCATTTCTATTTTTGAGAAATATGTCAGAATAAGAATCCTCAAGGTCAAGAAGCTTCTGAATTAAAGGCTGTCAAAAAGACTGGCTGGAAAGTGGAGGCAAAGAAGGTCGGAGTGAATGTTTCAACAATAAAATGCAATAAAATAAACTTCAGTAGAAACATAGATTTAAAAAGCTTTTGTGGTTCTTGGTTTAAATATGGTTCAATTTACTTGTATTAGAATTTAAGAAAAAAGCTTACACATGCAGTTTGGTAAACTTCTGTCTATACTGCAGTAATCCTCTCATTTGTTTTATTTTAATTAATAATCCAAATAATTTAATTAGAAATGAAAAGTGTAATATTAAAAGAGCAATAAAATTCAGGGAAATAGAAAAGTTAACAAACTTAAACAATTCAAGATGGTTTATAATTTTTTTTATACACAGCGTCCGAGTTTAACAAATTTTATTGAATTCAATAATTGTCTCAAAATGATTTAAAGATCAAAGCGAAGTTAAAAGGATTATTTTAAACAGAAATTGGATCTTTAAAGAAAAAAAAATAAATTTGTGCTATCAGAGGATATATCAGAAAAAAATCTATTTTGGTCAGCACGATTACGGTGAAACGACTGCTACTGAAAATGCCAAAAAACAAATTGATGAATCCGAATATATCAGATTCTACTTTTATCATTAGCAACTTGAGGTTCCACAATGCGTTGCATTAACATATTAACAAACCAGCTTATAATACAGGCCTACACTGATGACACCCCTTTCACCATACGTCAATTTTATTTAAAATTATGACAGGATTTTTTAATAAAAGATTGAAACTTGGATTATGATTCGGTCCCAGTTTAATAAAAATGTAAACACTTAAATAATAGTAAAAATATTTTATTCAATGTTTTCTAATTTACTGTATACTAAGATATGAGATTTTGTCAATAACACTCTAGCCTGGATTGACCTATATTAATTAAGGTAAATGTAAGATAAAATAAACATCTATTATCAAGACATTTGCCATGAGAATGTTTGCTTTAAGATTCTTTGCTTACTTTATGGAATATTCAAAAACAGATTCCACATTAAAACTGAACCATGAATCGTTCTGAATGAATTGTTTCCATGAATGAAACCGTTCAACCATGAATTTGTGGTTGTTGTAAGATAATGCATTAAATTTCGAAGCCCTATTTGGATCGACACATATTTGTGAACAATCATCTCCCAATTAATATTAAAAATGAATAATAAAAAGAAAACATCTGAACTATCATACTTGAACTTGGCTACTACAAAACTGAATTAAGTACTAAAATACTTAATAAATCAATACAATGCCTCGCATATCTTTATTAGAATATATTATTTACTTTTCCTTATAAAAATTATACAGTTGCCTTGTCTGAAAATTGTTTATACCGTGTTTAAAAATGTTTATATATTATATAATTTATGTAACTTTATTTATGAGTCCAGCAGTCAAATTACAATGAATACATGAGGCCTTCACCAGCTTGCGCATTGGCCTTCACCCTGCTATTATAATATATATCTCATCGAGGTTTGGTTTATATTGGGAAAATAAGCGTTTTACGTAAACAAACCGCTTATTAAAATCAATTATAGTAAACGGTATATATGCTAATTTATATGCGTTGCTTATTTTTTTTTGAGCTTGATTCTTTAACAATCTACTTAATTATTTTGCAGGTAAGCATCCAAAATTGTTCAACAACCACATAATCCTTAAATTTATACCAATTAATCTATTATAATGAATAAAAAAGAAAAAATGAGTCACTATGTTTATAAACTAAGGTTTCAAGAGTTGTATATATTGCAATTAGATATTATGCAACTTTCTTTCATCGTACCTACTCAATGCCTAACGTTATAAATTTTCTCGTTTTTTAGCATCATTGTATAATTTATTTAATAAGATATTCATCAAAGAAAATATATTAGGAATGTACAGAACGCGGCAAGTTGCTGTTTTTCTGGCATTCCTCATTCACATGCCCATTTTATTGAAAAAAAAATTATGGTGGGTGATCCTTTGGCGGACTTTCAGATTTTCATGGAATTTGATTCAACTTTATTAAAAATGTAAGCATTTCAATATAAGAAAAATATTTTATTCGATGCATTCTTATTGTTTGGTTACAAGAAAGTTAGAATATTTGTTAATAACACAGGGGTTCTATATCCTAGGCTGGATATAGGAACCCTATCAATATAATTCTTTAATTCAGTGTTTATTGTCAAAAATAATATCCAATTTAAAATTATTCTAAACAAAATAATGTGGCCATATGCAATATAGTGCGAAAGCCTATTTAGAACAATATATGTTTGCGAACGAATATTTTAGGGCATGCATATGAAAAAAAAAAATCGATAAATACACCATCTATTTTTGAGCTTGGTTTCTACTAAAAATTTTACCACATTAAAACTCTTATTAAATTAATGAAATACCTCATTAAATTCTTTTATTTTTATTATGTCATTCATCTTTCATTGATTTTTAAAGAAATGAAATAAAGGTTTGTTGGATAATTTTAGAGTTTTTTTTTATTTTGAGCCATCTGCAGTAAAGTTATACAACGTATATGCGGTCTGAGGCTTTTAGAAGTCTGCACATCATAACAACTGACAGAGAAACAATACGATTCTTATATTGCTTTGGTCAAACTTTCTGTCTTAGTACTGTAATTTTGAAACCATGCATCTAACACGATTGATTCTTTTTGTACAAACAGAGGACTATTAGGGAATCTAGTTTTTATATATATACTGGAAATTCTACCATGTAATTAGCTACAACTAAATTAGCTAGCTAAAACTATTTCGACTGATATCACACAATGGAAATAAATTTAACTATTTGTATTTTACTGTACATTAATACTATATTGTCTTCGGTGAATATTTTATTGAATATATTATATAATAATGCTAAACAAACGAAAAAACTTATGAAGTCAGGCATTGAGCAGGTATGATGAAAGAAAGTTTTAGAACATCTAATTGCAATAGATGTAATTCTTAAAATCTTAGTATACAATTCCAGTTTATAATTTTTCAAAATTTAATTAATTGGAATAAATTTAAGGATTATGTATTGGTTAATTTTGGATGCTTACGTGCAAAATGAATAAGCAGATATTTAAAAAAATCACGCACAAAAAATAAGCAATATTTAAATAAAAATGATTATAATATATACATGCATAAATGGTTTATATAAACTCATGTTTGTGAAAATTGCAACACCATGAAGGAATCGTCATAATTGAATGAAATTTAATACACAATTGAGTGGTAGTGGTACAAATAAATGATTAAATGTTCAAAGCAAAGAGACAATAACAAGAGATCGAAATCAGTATTTTGTGTGCCGCAATAAGTGCTGCTACACGACGTGGCATGGAGTCAAACAAATTTTGAATGTCTGAGCGAGACGCCGACCAACGAAATGCTCAATCGGCGACATATCGACGCAGGCCAAGGAAGAAGCTGTACCTACCGCGTTGCAAAGAAGGATTGAACAGTCCTAGCGATATGAGGGCGGGCATTGTCCTGTTGAAATACAGCGCCTGGCAAGCTTTGAAGGAAGGGAACAGCTTGAGGTTGTAGAACTTCACTGATGTACCGGTTGCTGTTCAGATTGCCCACAATTCTTAGCAATTGAGATCGTCCATGATATGCTATGGCACCCCAGACCATAACTCCGGGTGTTCGTCCATTGTGGCGTTCGATAATGCATTCCGGAAGGTGACGTTCACCGGCAAAGCGTCTGACAAGAATGCGGCCATCATGGTACCACAAATTAAAGCGGGATTCGTCAGAAAACACGACATGCAGTACGCCAATCTCTATACTGAACGGCCCATTGTACCCGCAGGCGGCGATGGTTTAGCGTGAGAAGGATCCTGTACAAAGGAGTCCTTGCGCGCAGTCCACGCTGCAGCAGACGTCTACGAATTGATGAAGCACACAATGAAACACCTGTAGCTATTGACCACTGTGCTGCCAATTGTCTAGAGGAAGCTGTACGATCCGTCAGCGCCATGCGGACCAGGTGTCTGTCATCGCGAGCTGACGTCACATTTCGGGGTCCACTCCCGGATTTCCGACCGACACTCGTCCGTCCACTGCTTCCAAAGACGCATCACTGTGCTGCGTGTTACGCTGCACACGAGCGGCTACTGCACGATAAAACAATCCAGCTTCACGAAGGCCGATGATTCTCCCCCGTTCAAACTCTGTAAGTTGTTCAAATCTCGCTCTCTTTCGTCGAAGAGGCATAAGTAACGATTGAGCTAACGTTTACCACTAGCAGATAACCACCGACAACCATACACGCCTCGCTACAGCCGTCAATTTATTCGGTTCCATCCGCCATTCAGACGGCGCTGCTCAGCATACGCATGCGCTACGGATTTGAAATTCTAATCATTTGCATATCATGCGCTAATTTGCATTTCCTGAAAATTTCAGCTCACTCGCGTAAGTCCTTCATGGTGTTGCAATTTTCACAAACATGAGTTTATGTAAAAAGTTTATTTTTCCTTACATAAACCAAATTTCGATGAAATAGATTTTATAACAGCAGGGATTGACAATAGACTAGTGAAGGCCGCATGTATTCATTGTAATCTGATTGAGGAACACACAAATAAAGTTTTATAAATTATATATATATAACATTTTTGAAAACACGGTTTTCCAGGAAAAGTAAATAATCTAATCTAATCTAATAAAGAGTTTGTTGCAAGTCATTGTATTGATTTAATAATTATTTTAGTACTTCATTCAGTTTTTGTAGTAACCAAGTTCAAGTATGATAATTTGTTTAATATACAAGTTTTGTTATTTGTTCTTAGCTATGTTAATCTTTTTAAATTTAATTAGTGGAAGAAGTTGTTTATATTATGTTTTATAGTGGAAAAGTTTTTCTCAAAATTTACACCGATATTTATGCTATTTTTTTCAATGTGTTTCTTCAATTGTAATAAAATTTTTAATTTATGCAATTTTTAAATTATCAAATAATTTTATGGAGCATCTGATACATTTAAAAATGAGCGTTAACGGCTTTGGGGCACACATGCATAGCTCATTATACAAAATTTTTTCATAATTTAAAGGTCAGATGGCAAATTGAGGAAAAATTCAACAACTTATGACAAGACTTATGACAACAAGAGGATTCTTTTTTACCCAGATTGAACAGATCAACCTATTTGCAGCAATATGCAAGTTGTTTAACAATAAAAATTTCATGATAAAACTATTCTTACTTTTCACTCTTCAAAAAATTATACATGCATATTATATATGTGGAATTTCCAATCGTAGACGATGGTTGGTAGTCCGTAGGCATTACAATATTTGTCTATATTTGGTCTTTTCTATAGATATGAGCTTCATTTCATATTAATGAGTTTCCTTTTTTTTGTTTGAGAGACTAGGATCAGTTTGAATACTGAAGAAGCTCTTAAAATTGCTATGTGGTTTAATCACGAATGGGAAATTCCATGGAGACAGACATGCAAATGCTTTTTCAAAACATAGGCGCAGTCTGAATTATTCACATGGTTGGGTGCGGCCGAATATGTGAGACCTTAGTAACTCACATAGAATCTTCACAAATTATTCAAAACTGAATTTGGTGAAAAATACCTTTTTAGAAAACAAGCTTGATTCTATTCCTCACACGGATATCAGTGACTAGAAGCAGCTCATATCATATCCTGAGTAATAATAAATTTATTCAGTAATGACCTTTATTTTAACTTTTCAGAAAAACTACAATTTTTGATTACACAGCACGTACGGATAACTATGGCGTCATAGAAGATTAATTTCTTGATTTTTCAAATGTCATATGTAACGAAAATTTCCAAAGTCAAAAATATCACGCCATTTTAAGCAACAAAATTATCTTCAATGCCATTACAATAAAAATAAATCCAAATAATATAAAAATACATTACAGCATTTTTAAGACAACAATTGGTAAAGGAAGATTTGCAATTTGTATTTTTATTCATTGTATTACTTGAGACATCACCGCCCTTCACTTTAGTTCTTTTATAAAAACCCTTTGAAATTTATGAATTATTCACTGGGAAGCTATAAGGATAGAATAATTATCATTTTTTTTCATATTGCGAGTGTTATAAAAGAATTCTGGTCAAATACTAAAAAAAGAAACAAATAATTTTTTATATAGAATGCTACTTAAGAACTGCTCAAATTACTAAATGAGAGTAAGGAACCGCAAAGTAAGCATAGCAGGGGTGGAAAGTCGGCCGAAAATTTCCAACTTCTGAGTAGGAGTTTTTATACCGACAACCGCCTTTTTTTCCGTAATTTTATGAACTATGATATTTTATATACTATGATATTTACTAACGGATTTAGAAGAATTTGTGAAATAAATTCGATGGCTTTTATTGAATTGATATAAGATATATGATAGATATACATCTATATAGTTATTTCATACAACGTATTTTTTACAACATTAAAAGCATAGTACTTGTACTAATTTAAA
Organism: Caerostris extrusa; assembly: GCA_021605095.1. Taxonomy (NCBI): domain Eukaryota; kingdom Metazoa; phylum Arthropoda; class Arachnida; order Araneae; family Araneidae; genus Caerostris; species Caerostris extrusa. The sequence goes on along the minus strand of BPLR01016124.1, from coordinate 26,606 downwards.
AGATATCCTTGTTCTCTAAATTTGATTACAAAAATACATATATCTTATAAAAATAACCAAATTTACAAATACCAAATTATTGCAGAATAGCTTAAGACAAGCAAAATAAAATTTCACATTTCAATCACAAAGATGCTATATTTGTAACAAATTAAATCTTCATTTTTTAATAACATAATTGCTTCTATAATAACTTCTTTATTGATCCAAGATAGCATTTTATAAGCCTCAGTGCTGAGAAAATCTCTCAACCCTTACTCTGTAAGCTAAGGCAGTAATTGTCTTTGCTACTGGTTGTATTACTGAACGATACAATTCAATTGCCTTCTTAACGATTAATTTTAACAATATTCCTCGAATTTTGGGAAAATAAAAAAATTAATTTTATATAAAAAGCCGAGAATCAGATTTTTAAACTGATTTCCGAAGCCGACTACTTCAAAAATGCTCAACTTCCGACTCCTTGCTCTAGACTCCGACTCCCCACCATTGACAACAAGCTTGAATACAGCGGAAGAATAGCATTTATAATCCAGAATAAGAAAGAGCGAATGCAAATGTAAGGGATTTAGGTAGAATTCAAGTAAAAATTACATTTATTTTTTATATTTCAATAATTAACAAATTATCATAAATTTTTTTTTCTTTTCTGTGAAATGGGCAGTAAAAAGTGAAATGATGGTGGACAATAAAGCGATGATTGCAATAAACCAAATGTGTATTAATAACGTAATAGTTATAAAAGTAAATAGATGTTTCATGATGATTTTGATAATTAGGTTGAATAATATTGTTTCAAACTGCAAACGTCCTACAAAAAAAAGTTAAATTAAATACTATTTTGACAAATTAAAAAATTTAGTTATTAGTAAACTTACTTAATTTCTCTACAAATTTTTTAGGAGATAAGTAATTTATTTTTATTAATGTAAACTACTAGCGAAAAGTGTGGTATAATAATTGATTTTAGGTTGATTTCGCAGTAAACATTTGTTAGATATATTTATGCAATGAACATTTTAAATCACATGTAAAAAACAAATGTAATGATTTAATTATACGTTGTACAGAAAGAGTAATAACAGAATCCGTAAATATTTAAAAGAACTAAAGTAAAAAAATAAAATTTAAATACTGGCAAAGCAAATAAAAAATTTTAAATTTAAATACTGGTTACTAATGGACCTTCTGTTTTATACACCAAATGATATTATGTCTTCCATATGAAATACATTTCTGCTTACGCAGATTTTAAAGCTCCCAAACACAAATTGTTTGAATTTATTTAATCAAAATATGCTCCATCTACATCAATAAGTTTCTGCCATGGATTGTAAAGAATTTTTATTCCAGTTTTAAAAAAAACAGTTTTGATTTATAGTCAATATATTCAGTAAAAACTGCTTTGCCAGCTTCATGATTGGAAAATCGTTTATTCTTAAAAAACGATTCCCAATGTTTAAAGAATTGTAAGTCAATAGGAGGAAAGGTGGAAAAGGGTGAATGGTGCAGAACCTTAAACGTCAACTCATCCAGTTGTTGGAGCGTGACTCGTGAAACGTGAGGTCTTGCGTTATCATGGAGAAGAATAACACCTTTTTGATTCACCAAAGCTAGTTCTGTTGAAAACAACTTCTGATTCATAATATCAATTGTTGACAGTAATACTGGACATTAATTATTGTATATATTTCTAGAAAGATGTAATGGATAACACCATTTTGATACCACAAACCGTTACCATTATCTTCTTTGGATGCAAGCTTGGTTTAGATGCTGTTTAGGCTTTTCATCTGCATCAAAGCACTCTGCTGAGTGTTTAGGATTATTATACAGTATCCACTTTTACTTACTAGTAATGATACGGTCAAGAATATTTCTTTGTTGAATATTGAATGATGTGCAAATGTGCAAGCGTGGCAATTTCTACCTGTCTCCAAATTCGCACGGAACCCATTGTCAAGCTCTTTCACCTTTTCAAGTGCTTCCAAATGTCTCGAAACTGTTGCTATATCTACCCCAAGATATACAAGAAGTTCTCTAACAGTTATTGCAGGATTACTTTCAACTTTTTGTCTTCAGAACATCATTACAGAGGATTTTTTGGGTCTCCCCGGGGCTCCTTTTCAAAGCTCATAACTCTTGATCTGAACTTTTCAAATCATCGTGTCATTATAGAAACATTAGCTGTACCACTTCCAAATGCAGCATTAAATTTTGGGTTTGTTGGGTAGCAGAATGTCTAAGTTCATATTCATAAAGAAAAATTATCCGTATTTTGTGAAATTAAGTACAAGTAAGCTTCTATTTGTTTACGAATTTCTTAAAAATTTCAAAAAATTACATACGAACAATTGCACAAAATAAACCACAAAATGATATATAACACTCTTATTTAACTTAATACTGGTTGATATATATTTTATAGAAAATAAGCTAATACTAAAAAAACTTGTTACATGTTGGACAACCCAATATTATAGTAGAAAGCATTATAAATAATAGAAAAGTTAGCAATCAGAATTAGTTTTCTATAATCAAGCATTCTTCCTGTAATTCATGTAAAAAAAAAAAAATCTTACAAAAATTTGAAAAAGAATCATTTTAATAATGTATTGATAAGGACGAAGTTATTTATCATATTACTTAAATTAACCCAAATATATTTCTACCAATCAAAATTCATAATCTGTTTTTTTTTTTTTTTTTCCTCTGATATCCATACAACATCTAATTTAAGAAAGTTTCGAAGGATGTATTATATGGAAGATAATATTACATTCTTTTAAAATATTTTATCATTTTAACGAAATTCACAAGGTATTTCAATTTATTTTTTAACATTGAAAACGTTTTTATAATTTAATACTTAAAAGTTTGCATATTATAACATTGAAATGGCTTTAACAACAATTCAGATAAATATTTAACCGTTAAAATGGAATATTTATTTTTCATAATTGGGTCATAATTCATCTTTTGAGTCGGAAAAAAAATGACATTCTTGGTCAAATTGCCTGTTTATATCATCATTTAATTTTAAATTGCTTTAATTTAGGTCAGTTATTGTGTGAATTTCAGTATAATAGCAACAAGTATGTTTTTGTAATTTTAAAATTAACAAATATTTTTTACAAAAACAAATTTAAAGGATAGAAAATACTTTTGAGATTTTCATATATTTAATAAATTCATTTTTATCATGTGATGAAAACTTTATAAAAAAATTTAACAGTAGGAATAGGAAGTTAAAAACCTGAGGAAGACGATGATGACAGTTGTGTATAAAAATATAATAAATATTATGAAGGGATGTTTCTAAATATACAAAATCTAAAGCTAATTAATCTGCATCTTTAATTAAGTTTGTTAAAATGATTCTTAATTGTGTCAAGAAAAACTTTCACAAGTATGTTACTTAATCAACAATAAGATATTAAACCCAATGCTTATGGTCTACAATAAGATACACTCTAAACACATCAGACTTAGAACGAGAAGAAATCAAAAGAGCGTTTTTTTTTTTTCTTTAGAATAGCAAACAAACTGGGCATTATATTTTCTAAGAATACAGGTCTTTTAAGAGAAGCTACTTGTATTTCAAGTCGCTAGGTTAACTTTACGCAGTATTTAACGCATTCAACGTCATCAAGTTCATTTCATTTCGGAGTGGATTACAGCCACTTAAATTCTTTTGGACCGGAAGCTAAGATTTTCTTTAATTGATTATGTAGGTTAAAAGATAGTTTTAGGGCATTTACTTAAAATGAGGTCAGCACTCTCAAAAATTTGTAAATAGTAAAAAATGCTGGAAACAATAATTAGTCTCAGAAATCAAAAACGTCTCGTTGTGGTTGTTTTGGGAAAACAATGATTCTTTTGATAAAGAATATTGAATTGAAGTACATTGATTTTATTTATTTACTTATTTTTTTTAAAGGAACATAAGATTTTTGATGATTTAAGGTGCTAAATTTATGTTTATAAAATTTTGTAAACGCCCAATATGTGTTTAATTTTTGAATATGTATACGACTAAAATTTGTTCAGAAGTTTATTTATTAACGGAAAAACCCATTTCTAGTAATTAAAAAACAACTTTTAATTTTGAAATAACTTAATGAACAACTTTGAATCATGAAATAACTTTGAATGAACAACTTTGAATCATGAAATAACTTTGAATGAACAACTTTGAATCATGAAATAACTTTGAATGAACAACTTTGAATAATGAACTTTTGATCATGAAATAAACAAGACACATCTAAGAAACATTTTATGGAAAACATTACATTTTATAGAGATTATTTAAGAAACATTTTATGGCTACCATTTTCTATGTGACAGCTAATGCAATACTATATATACGCTACCAAAAATTTTGATATTTGTAACAATATACGAGAAGTTTGAGAGTTATTTCAATTTCAAATTTTTATTAATTAATGATACAACAACTTCTTTAAATAAAATAAAATTTAAAAAAATACCCCATTTTTCACAATTGTAATTGAATGTAATAGATTCGTTTGCAATTGACTTTTGAAATGGAACGGATAAGTCAGAGTTAGGAATTTTAGATGATAGAAAAATGGGATCAGTTTCCATTGCAGTAATTATTTTGGTTCCAGGAACAACTGTTAATATTAGTGCTTAAAAATAATACAAATGATCATTTGAATGCATGTATAGTAAATGAAGTGGCAAGTTACACAAAACTGAATGACCAAATAGTTACAAAGAATTCGAATTACACGTTTTGTATTTGTGTGTGTGTTTTTCATACGCTGTTACTTTGTTAATCATATTCTGTAAAGCAGTCGTTATGCTGATGCATCGAAACTACTTCCCATTCAAGTTTCGAACAATCACTGACCTTCATTTCGTGTTTAACATTCCATATATGAACTGTATCAACATAGTAAGGTGATGGAATTCTGCAGTTAGTTTCCTTCTATATTTTACAAAAGACAGTTGAAGTTATAATGATAGAATTTTCAGAATTTTAATAAGTTTACTAATAAGTTTAGAATAATTCGAAGAGAATTCATGATATATATTCATCTAATTGTAGTTTTAGAACTAGAAATTTACACTTTTATGCTTTTATCATATATTTCTTTGCATTTTAAGTTAAAGTTAATTTGACAAGAATTTCAAAAAATATTTATATTTGTTTAATTTTTGCATCTTTTTTCTGTCCGTATTACGTGTTTTTAAAGTAGTAGAAATATTTTAAATATAAGTTCAAGAAATTGTTTTTCCTAAGGTGCTTTTTGAAAATTCTAAGAGACTTTAAAAAAAAAAAGAAAGTAAGAAACTGAAATTTTATATTATTTAATTTAAATTTATAAGATCTTTTGGGTAGTCTGATTAAATATTGTGTTGAATATACAAGAAATGATGAATAAAAGTATATTGCTTGGCCATTTATTTAAAAAATTTGACAAAATTCAAATTCTTAAAAAAATATTTAATCAAAAGTATTTGTTTATAATTTATCTGTTATAACGAATAAAAATATTACAATGATTAATATAATTCTTAAAGTACAATCAATCTAATTATTGTGAGGAATTATCTAATAAAACAGATAGAAAATTAATCATACTAAATTGACCGGAAAAATTATCTTAAAACTTAGTGATTATCTGAAGTCCATTATCATTCCTCATATCTAAATTAGTAGAATAATAAACAACTTTGCAATTGGGGACGGTAGAATTGTTGGCATTATGACAAAGTAATTAGTTTCAGCATGATGCATGATTAAATATAGCAAATGCATAATTGTGAGGCATTCATAAGAAGCTGCAACTCATCTGTATTGTGAATCAATTAATTCTATCACGCTAAGACTGAAGAGCAGATTAAGAAGATATATTGAGCATATCATGACATCTACTCGTATATCAGTAGGCGCAATTTGGCTAAACACAGGCTGCGCCACCCTGACTGCTCTACGAGGCACACGCTGCTGAAGCATTAGTGTTTTATGTCCTCGATGAAAATTTAAGAGAAACAAACTTTTCTACATTCTAATTACTTCCTCGATGATATACGTCATTACGTCAGGCTTACGTCCCCAAACTCGATGATATACGTCATTACGTCAGGCTTACGTCCCCAAACTCGATGATGTACGTTCAACTGCTCGCGTGAATCGATGATAAACGAATCGAGCCAGACATCTTTATAAAAAGTAATCCAAGTCATTGATAAGAATTAAATCAGCCTGGAAATAGCCCCTTGACCTTTGTAAACTTCAAACTTAAACATGCCGCTGACACTCTATCTATAAAAGGGGGAGGAAGTACCACAATCCTTAGAAGGGTGGTGGCGTATTGTATATAATCAATTCCTTTAAGAAACATGTGCTGTAGTATGTGGTCATGCAATGAAGTACAATATTTTCTGTAATGACTACACTGTATGAGAGCTCGCACATACTGCGGAACCTTTTGACCTTCGCATGGGTTGCTTTTGACCTCGCCCATTGAGTTGATTGTATAGGCCAGGTAGGTAATTTATGGAGCGGAGAGTGAAATGTGTAGTTTGCTATAAGCCAGGCAAAAAATTATCTTTCCCTTCGAAGTATTGTGAAATGGCCATCTAGGAATAAAATGACGATGATAGGTGGATTATGTAATTTCGTTAAAGTGATAGTATCGTTACAAATCTCTCGCTACATAGGAAATATTATTATTGTGATGCTAAGACGGTTAATTTATTGTAGCAAGAATAAATAATTACTAACATTTTCTATAAATAAAAAGTTATGGCTGTTATTTTGAAATTACTTGTTAATATTATAAACATAAAAACAAGCGAATTATAATGTCGTCATATTGCATTTAGCACCATATAATAGTACTAAAAAAAACAGCATAGAAAAATGTGGAGTTGAGATTACGTGCAGTGTATATTCAAGAATAATCTTATTAATTTTTTATCTGCACTGTCTTTTAGTTTAAATCTATGTAATTCATCCATAAATTAATTTGTATGTAATTCAATTCATAAATATCAATATAATAGTAAATGGAAGTATCGAATTATATAAAGTTTTATAATGCTTCCGATTATGGTAATATTAATACGTCAAATTATAAGATTTCATGATGCTCAAACTACCTTTATTTTCCTTTAAAAAATCTCTTTTACATTTTAATTCTTCCATTAGCTCAAAAATTTATTTTAATTTTAAAGACGTATATATTATTGTAATTCATTTAAAAATTATAATTCTTGACAAGATGCTTTTTTTTTAAAACAGATAAACTACTAAAAAGACAATTAAAAATGAAAGACATGTGTCCAAAATAAATCAGAAATTGATGGTTATTTATATAAAAAAATAATAACTTTTAAGTTTTTACCATCATATGTTATATCCTATGAAGTATAACATTAAATTTTTGTGTAGTCAACAATATTTTTCAACTTTTTCTGTTGTTAAAAGATACTTAAAAAAATCCTGGTGCAAAAGAAACTAAAAAAAGATAAAAAATAACTAAAAACTTTTTTTGCACTAAAATAATTATATATATAAATAAATAAATTTTAATGCATTTTTTTTTCTGTTTTTATATTATTGAAATAAATAAATAAGTACAGACAAATAAAAAATATTGATTTCTAGCAAAACTAAAAAAATATTATAAAAAAATTGCCGTATTTAAAACTTCAAACTTAAATTCATATGTGCTTATTTTTCAAAAAAAAAAAAAATATTTTGATGTCGTTATTTTATCAATGAACTCTAGTAACCCATTGATGTGTAAAAGTATTGGAGTAGCGTAAGTTCTAATATACATATCCAATCTCTTGTTTTTAATTTAATCATTAATATCACCGTCAGTTCACCAACTATTGGTATATTTAACCATTTAAGGTCTGGATATCTACAAGGCATCATCTGTCTCCTCCAGTGTCTACAGTGTAAAAAATTCTAACATGTTCCTGACATGGTGCATAATTATGACTGCTAAATATCCTTTAATTGATGCTTGTGAATTCTTAATGAGTTCATTTACTAGGATAATAAGAGGGATGTATTTTATTACACGGTAGACCGGAATTACGGTAATTATCAGTATTTACAATACGAAAAAAAAATTCTATATGAATAAGGATAATTTATTATAAATGTAATTCTCGAAAATGAAATCATCAATGAATTGTTTTATCACTAAGCATTACTCATGGCCTGAAATAAAATTATTTTAGGTAAAACAATGGAACAACTGAAATTTGGAAATCATTTCGCGTTAAATCATTTCACTGCATGTAATTCAAAGTGAAATAACATATTAGTAGAATTTTACAATGCATGTGAAACAAGAAATAGTATCGCAAAAAGTTGAATGAATAGATTTGTTGATTTACTTTTATTCAGGTTACTGCAAAATCAAATAAATTTTCGGAAAGAATATATACATATAATTTTAATCATTTAGAAGTTACTAAAATAACACTGGGCAGAAATTTGCAATTAACTTTTAATTTTAGTTAATATTTTCCCAAGCTATTCTTTTCTGACCTACTTACATTAGTATTATAGTTGTTTTCAGCTATAAGGTTATTATTACATTTTATGGTGTAATAATAACTTCTTAGTATATATATTAATACGATGTTGGATTTTTTTAATAAATTATTCTCAGATAATGAGAACGAAAGAAAAAAACACAGAAGATACGTCATAACTGATATTATTTTAATCTACATAATACTATTGCTTTGTAAATATTTGACATTGGTTTCTTAAATCATTATTCTAAAATAATCACTCTTAGAAACTGTTATCTTAAAATAATAATAGAAACTGTTTTACCTTTATTAATAATAAAATTGATAAGGATTACTTCTGTAAAATAATATCTTTAAATGAACGAATATATGTTTTTCCCCGATTAATACATATTACTTTTGAATAAATATATAGTTTTGTTCTGTAGATAAATTTGATAATTTTATAAGCAAAATTAAATTTTTTTCTACTAAAAATATTATCCTAAAATAATCACTCTTGAATAAATATACATTTGTTCAAGATGATTAGATAATCCTGAATATATTTTCATTTAAAGATCAAATTTAGCTTAATGTAATTCTTAACATTTCTAAAAGTAAAAATTAAAAATAATTATCCTAAAATAATTTCTATTCTTTTTTAATTAAAATCTTCAATAACTTTTTCAGTAAAATTAAATTTGTTGAAATCTATTAAAAATCATTATCCTAAAATAATCACTCTTCAAAATTATATTTGTTCAAATTGTTCATTTAACGTTCATTAATTCTTTCATTTAACGTTCATTAATTCGTTTATAAAATTGTTCATTGTAAAAGATCAAATTTAGTTTACAGAAACTGTATTTCTTATCATTTCTAAAAGTAAAAATTAAAGTAATAAGTAATAAAAGTAAAGCATCATCTATTATTGTTTTTAATTATGTAGATAATCCTCAATGACTTTTATACAATAAATTGCAATGTCGAAATCTACTAAAAATGCTTCACATAAGGAGAATTCATGTTATATCCGTAAGGTTAAAATACATAAACAGAATGAACCGAAATGTATCAACCCATTTTAAACCCCATCGAAGGAAGTAACTATCAAAAAGCCAGATAGCACAAATAATAAAAGTTGGTTACACAAATTGTGCACGCTCTCACTTTCTCAAAAAAAAAAAAAAAGATGTTGCAAGATCATGCTATCTGTTTCAGATATCGCTAACCATTGATTTCAGGCGAAACCAGTCTAATTTATGGATTTGTGAAAGCTGTACCTTTTACGTCGCAGAAATGGATGTCTTCTGCAACCAAGGGCCTCCATCGACGCTCAGGGTCAGGATGTTGCAGGGGTGATAGATGATGTTGTTGGGGTGAGCTTGTATTGTGGGAGAAGGGATGAATTACATAATCTTCATGAGATAAATGAATGTCACCTGTCTGGAAAGAGAAAGGATACATTAATTAATAGAAATGACATGCTCACGTGCAAACATTAGAAGGCGTGAGAAACATAAGAACCAGTACCATGAAATTAATAAAAATGAGTGATGCCCCACTTATAAATATTATCTAGTTTCTTTTACAGGTTGTTCTTAATAGTTAAAATTTAATTTTCTACAAACAATTTCGAAAATTACCATTTGATTGATTTCGTTTAAACAAATCGATGAAAATATAAAAGATAAATGGATAATATAGAATAAACCTAAAGTGTAATAAAGTCCAATTAAAAATTTATAACAATTATCAAGTCCAATTAGAAATTTATAACAATTATCAATTCTTATTAGAAATTTATAACAATTATTTATTTTAAACTATTAGTAATTAAATAATAAAAATTCCTTTACTTGCAAACACAATTTTCTCAGAAAATAAAAATCATGTTTAACATAAATGCATGATTTGTCTGCATTTACTATAAGGAAATAATAATATTTGCATATTTAGCATACATAGTTTATCTGGATAGTATCTTTAAATGTATCTGTATATTTTTGACTAGTTATTATCATTTTAAATCTATATAAACTACGATAAGAAGCAAAGGCAGAAACACACTTTAAAACTTTTACTTTACTTTCATAATCAAACAGACAGTTACTAATTTTTAAAAACTTGTAAATATTTGTCGAGTTGATCTACCTCAATATGGTTTATAAGAAAGCAAAGTTTAAATTCAAAGAAAACAGTTTAGGACTGATGAAAATCACTCTATTTCAGATATGCAACATTTAAGTGACACTGTTTCTATGCGACTGTAAAAAATATATATGCACATTAAACGAAAATTACGACGATCTGATGGCATGGTCGATTATGCAGAGTCTGAAGATCCCTGTAATTTTCACTTGATTTCATTAATATAGTATATAGAAATATGATAACCTGGGGTACTTTTATTGTATTATATTTTGTGATCTTAATAACTTCTTGTTGATTGGTTCCATGGGTTCTGCTAGATGTATTCCAATATTCATGGTAACAATAGTTTTTTGAACGAAAATCCTGCGATACCTATTATCAACTTGCATAGCTACTTTATCAATAGAAAAGGAAAAGTCACACATTATTTATAAAAAGCACAACTTAATAAAAACTGCTAAGAGTACAAAAATATACACAAAACATCCAAGTGATTCTGGAAAAGTAGAAGATATTTGAAATAAAAATTTACATGTATCCTAAGTTTCCAATTTAAGACTTATCTGAAGTAACAGAATCCATAAAATTAATATAATTTACAGTTTTTAACTGTTAACAGATTATAGATAGTATCGGTTGGGCAGACGCTCCCCGTCCATAAATCCAAGTCCCCGTCTTGCTCAACTGATTTCTTGACCCATCTGGCCTCGAAGTGTTTTATGACCCCTGCCAATTAAAATATTTTCCACATATATCCCCTTCATCCCCAGCTGTGACCCATCCGGTCAGGTGCGGAGACCACACACAGCCCCCTTCCAAGGGACACACATAAAATGTAGTCCAACATATACACAATAATAATATAGAATTTTACCATAAAAATAATTACTAAAAGACATTGCTCACATTGACACGACAATAGACAATTTGGATTTTTCAGAATTTTTAAACATACATTTTTAATTTCAGCTGAAGCGATTGTTCAATTATTACACCACGTGTATTTAATACACGAACATATCGAATTATTTATCCGAATATTGAATAATTCTGTATAGAAGTTTATAAAAAATATCCTCAAATAGATAATTTTTACTATATTAAATAGAACAAAGATCCACTGACATAGTATGGAAATTATAATTTCGTCGTATATGACTGATATAATTTATTATGGATAAGATATCCTCATCAGATTTTACTAAAAATTCATTGGATTTAATTTCACACATATTATATAAGGTAAGACTAGATTCACAGAACTTTGGGAACTCTGAATCTGTGTTACAACTTCAATCAAATTGTATATCTTAACCAAATCAGATTTTACTAAGAAATATAAATATTTCAATTAATTAATATTCTTATGAAGCGCATTCGAAAATTGCGCTAAACAAAGTAGATGTAATTGTTATTAAATAATATATTAAAATGTTCGAGTCTGTTAAAACATGTTTATGAGCAAACATTTTTTTGATAAAGCAGGTCACGCGAGCATAAATCTCAAAGTCACGTCAAGTCAAGTCAAGTCAAACATTTTCAGGTATGAAAATAAAATATATGAATAGAAATCATTTGACTCGTCACTTTTGCGTTTGGTTATTACATTAATTGAACCAAATACTAAAATACTTTAAAATTAATGTAATATCACGTATATAATTTTATATGCTTTTTTATTTTTTATATATTTAATTTTTTTATATACAATAAAAAATAATACATGTTAGAATTAGTACTGCGTTGAAGGTCATCATAAAATGAAGTTGAATGCTTATATTCCCTTTATATTTTTACACCATAATAATAATAAAATTTGAGTTGCCTATTATTATTTATCCATTTTAATAATATAAATTAAGTATCATTGATATTTCAAAATCCTTTAATAAAATTATTAATTTTTTAATGAGCATTAACAAGGTATTTTGTTGAGAATAACACACCCACCCACTATATATATATATATATATGTTATATAAGAGAATTTTTGTTTAAGATTTAAAGAACAAAAATTTTTTTCTCAAACCGACTTTCTTCCCAGTAAATACTATAAAACACACAAAAAAGGGTTCAGAAAAATATAAAAGCTCATGGTTAAATTTGAATATTTCTGTTTTTAAAATTTAATTGCAAAAGCAATATCAACCATGCAGAATGATAAAGGCACTTTTTAGAGACATAATCCGCTTGTAAAAATACATGAAAGTAGAATTCGCTATACAGGAATTTTTATGTGCTACCTATAATTAGTACGACAAGAAAAAATCGAAAATGAATTTATTTATGATTCGAAATGTTTATGAGCTGAAGGGTTGAAACAAAAATCATTTAACATACACAAACATCAAAGGGTAAACGACGAAAACTGTAGAAGCAGATCGAAAAAGTAAATAAACATATATACAAAAATGAAGTGAGAAATAAGTCGACCAGAAAATCAAGAATAATCAGAAATTATTTATAATATCCTGAAAATAGCTTTAACAAAGTACACGCAGGGGCATCACAAAACATATATAAACAAGTAGTGCTGTTAAAATACTATCAAAAACTGTATGAATTTTTAATTTGAAAAAACCCAACATTTTTTATTGTTTTCATATCATTTAACAATTCAAATATTGTTCCAATTTGAGTAAAATTTCAAAAACTTTAAAGTATGAATTTGGTTTACTTTGCAATGCTTACTTACAATGCAATCTTTACTTTGCAATGTTACTTTGTTTGGCTTACTATTGTAGTTCTAGTTTAAGTATTCAGATTTAATACTAAATATTTATGAATATTAGAATAGAATCCAAAAGTTAAATTTTACATTTATAGTTATTAAATTGCCATCGAAAGCAAACTAAATAAATTTTTTTAATTGACACTCATTAAAGCATAGAACTGATAGTATGATACAAAAATATAAAATCTGATGTATATATACATATGGTAGATTAAATAAATATGCTAGATTAGGTAATAAATTATCCTTAATTTATACTAAACAAATAGCCAAAAATTATGAAAAAAAAAAAAAAAAAAAAGGAATAATTCAGATTTAATGTTAAAAGGAAATATAAAATCAGCTAAATAAAGTTTTTCTTTTCAAATATCGCTAATATCTGAAATAAAAAAAATGTTAATAAAAAGATCTGCAGTTTCTTTCTTTTTTTAATGCTAGAGCTCATGGCATGCCTGCGGTGAAATACTCCACAATAAAAGAAAACGTGCAACAATTATCCGTTACCTTGCGAGTTCGTGTTTTCCTCAAGAATTTTGTGAGTCATACAATGAAAATGTTTTCTACGTTTGTTTAGCCTTGATAAAAAACACAAACTATGTGGAAGCCATTAACATTCACAGCTTTTTTTCATCTTTTTTTTTTTTTGCACACCTGATCGTCGATATTAATTTGCGAAGCCTTCATACATTCCACACAAATCTCTGGAAGATATTAGCAAAGCAGGGATATCGGTCAAGGTACGGAAGGTAGACGAACAGACATGAAATCTTAACAACAACAACAAAAAAAATGATGATTGACAGTTCCAAACAATAACACTGATTTTTTATATGTAGTCGTCAAAACAAATCTAAATATGGCGAGTGTACAATCATTATAAAAGGTGTCTAGAAACAGAGGACTTATCAGGGTCAGCATGAAATCAGTATGGTTAAATGACCTTTCTGGTGAAGGTATGCCCTTCGTTGTAGATCTAAACACCCGATAAAGGATTGGAGGGAGGGGGAAGAGAAGATCTAATATCATCAGTCATGTACAGATTAACGTCGAATGTTTGAGTTCCCCAAGGCGAGTCAACGAAATGAGAATCGGTAAGTAATACTCAAATAGGTAAAGAAAAATATAAGCAGCTTTTATATCGGTAAACAAAATCTAACTAAATTTGTTTTGTGCCTAAGGATGTTTTCAATCTTGTTGAAGATTAAATGACGAAAATGAAAAAGTTAAAAGAAACGATGATATGGACAGGCAACCGAAATCAGTAGCGCGTAATTGATGATGGACGGCGAATCATTGCCAATAAAATGAAAAAGACAGCGTTGAAAGCTCGGAATAATAATTATATTACATTATATTATTTTATTAAAAATATTAACTTTACTGTTACAGATTGTAGAAAAACTCATAATTAGTCGGCATTTAAAAAACTGCTTTTTAAGCTGCGTTTTTTTATAGTTGCTAGCTAATCTATTACAGATAGGAAGTTCTCCGTTTATAATTTTTTAATGCCACACTAATAAATAATTTATTTGCAATAAAACATCCATTTTCTAAATATGCCTCTAAAGATATATTTTCTTTAGACAACAATTATCCTTCTAGTATTTTCTTTTTTCGCTATTCTGGAAGCTCTTTTTCAAATTGAAATGTGACGAAAAACATTTATTATAAAGACCTTGACGAAATAAACCCAATAGATGATTTCTCGTGTGAAAAAAGTTTGATTTTATTTTAATTATAAATGTTAAAATTATTATTTTTTCTTTCGATGGTGCTTAATCGTAATGCAGAAGAAAATTTCTGTTTCGGAGAAAGATTTCACAAAATTCATAAACAAACTTGAATATAAAAGTAAATATTGGTAATTATACATTTCTGAGGAAATTGCAAAATGTCAGGTTGTTTTTCCTTATACAGAACAATCACCACAATATAAAGCAATAACTATAATAATAATAATTGCAGTCAGTTCACACATCTTTCTCATAATATTGGAATCTTATGTCTTCCAAATGTTTCCCAACTTAGCAAAATACTCAAAGCAATTACTTTAATTCATTAAATTCAAGCATGAAAATATTGAAATAAATAATTTTTATGATTATTTTGGAAATGCTTAATCATTATTTTCTAATCTTTTTCCAAGATTACTTTTAAGATAATACGTGCCAAAGATCTCTGGTTAGAGGCAAGTGAATAGTTAACAATAAATCAAGCTAGCTCAAAGAAACATAGTAAAATATATTGTATAAGGTGTTAAATGTGTTAGTATAGGATATGAATGCACATACCATGGCCCACCAAATCATGTAAACAATGTTAACTTTTAAAATGTAAACAATGTTAATCATCAAATGCAAACAATGTTTAATGTAAACAATGTTAACCATCAAATGTAAACAATGTTTAATGTAAACAATGTTAACCATCAAATGTAAACAATGTTTAATGTAAACAATGTTAACCATCAAATGTAAACAATGTTTAATGTAAACAATGTTAACCATCAAATGTAAACAATGTTTAATGTAACACAATGTTAACCATCAAATGTAAACAATGTTTACTTACGGACAATTAGCGATCAAATGACTTATTGAAATCTTTAAAATTGTGATGAAAAATTAAAACCATGAATGCAATTCGGTTTCTTGCATTATAAGAATTTAACTACTTAAATAATATACAAAATATATTTATTCTATGCTTCCCAATTAATTGCAAACTTCAGATAATTTTGATCAATAATGCGTTAAGTCTAAATGCAGATCCCCTACCTGCAATTTTTATATTTCTTTCTTACCCTAACACAAAATATCACTTCAGATAGCTATTCGAATAAAGTACCTATGGCTAGATAATACAATAAACTGTGCTAGAGTATTTGGATAAATAATTATTTGAAAAAAAAAAAAAGTTGAAAAAATCACTAAAAATCGAAGAATAGATATATTTTCTAATCCTATGTGGACTTCGTTATTGCCAAATATTAAAACACTTATTAATTAGCAGTTTTAAGCTGTGCACCCCTATTGTAGAACGAAGCAAATTGTATCAATATTACAAATGGCATAAGCAAACATAATAATATTTTTAAAAAACACAAGGTCAATTAAAGAAAGTAAGTTTTTCTAACAATTTAAACTTCCCTTCTCCATCATTCTAAACTAAATTTCAAAAGTTGCTCAAAATGTTAACACTAAAATAAACATTACGCTAAGGAAGGTTCATGGTGAAAATACAAGTAGTTGGAAAACTTACAATGCAAGTGGAAGTTCCTTATTACATAAAACATTCCACTTCACTTTGAGTGGTTTAAAAGCAATTTAAGGAAAACTATCCCCCTAACAAGAGTCTCTTACATGCACCTTTTTTTCTTTCTGACACCAAGCTGAAAAAGTTGCGCGTCTATGATGGTTTACATGATGCGGATCAAAACTACTTTGCTTTGAGCAAAAATAACACTTCAGTTTTAAGATACATATTGCAAAACAAACTGTCAAACGAATATCATAAAGCTAATAATAAGTCAGGGTTATAGAAAGTAAATATTTGTCCATTAAATTTTGAACCGATTAAATCCGATGCGATAGAAAGGAAAGAGACTTCTGAAATTAAATTATTTTTAAAAAGAAAATCGAGTGCAAATGAGAAATGTGTAATTAATATAATAAAATTTAAATCTTAATCAATAAAATAATTAATTAAATTAATAATTAAATCTTAATCAATTTAATGGATTTCCATCATATAAAATAACTAATTTTAAGCAATTTCAAAAGTCAACTTTAAAACTCATACTCAAATATTTACGAATTTAAAAAAGCAATAATTTGACTCATAAATAAATCAACTGAATTTAGATTCACTGTACATTTAAAGAATAACATTATATTTATTCATTTACATCTTTACTTCATACGTTTCACGTTTTTACTTCATAGAAATTTTTAAACAGACAGCTGTCATTGTAAAATTTAAATTCCAGCAATATTTTGACTTCCTGTCACTGAATTTTTTAACAGCTGTTTATTTCAAGTTAAGTAACCGACGCTTGAAAAATTTGATTGACATTTAAATATGAAATGAATGTTATTGTTATACTAATTGCTTTTATCTATTTAAAAATGTTTGGAGCGCATTTGTATTCTCCTTATCTTTTGATAAGAGAAGGCTGTTTTGTAAAACAATGTACAAATTAAAAAAAAAGTCAGTCCGTTTTTACAATTGTAAGCTACATGTAACAAAATAATTTACATAAAATTAACATATAAGTAGATTATTTTTCTATATTTAAAATGAAACAAGTCTAGTCACACAAATTAAAATGTATTAAAAGACATCGTTGAGTTTAGATGACATTTTATTAATTTGCATAAAATACATTCTTTTTCTAAAAGATTAAAAAAACGTGAAGAGACTTTTATTTAAATTAAATATACGTAAAGCCCATACAAAAGATAATGTAATGTCGTAATGACTAGATGTCAGTGACCATTAATGACCAGATGTCAATGACTGTTAGATATTGCCTACATAGTGCTCAAATCAGTAATTGGCAGTCCACCCCATTGGTAGCGATGCAGGTCTGTATAAGTATACGCGGCGATGCATGCTTGTAATAAATACTATATAGAAGTGATGAAGTGACAAAAATTCTAACTTCCTTTCAACGATACATTTTGCTAAGTATTTCAATTTTCCGTTAAAAATTTGTAACATTTTGGGGTACCTGAATCTGAAGGCCTACCATGTTGCATACAAGTTCAATTGTCCAAATGTCTGGTAACCATATTGGCCAAGGATTAATATCAACAATATGGAAGCAGTTCAGATGGGGGTTCGCAAACGGCACCTGACATTATTGGAAAAACAGCATCAGGATGACAAGCCACGAAGGATGTGCTAAACTTTTTTGTTCATGTTTTGAGGTATTAAGAAGGACATGTTGGATAATGGTAGGGAGATGTCGTGAGAGGTAGAACCCCCTTATTAGACAAGTAGAAATGGGTGTTTTACCTCCTTGAAACAAAAAGTCCAATGGAATCGTTGGGACTGACACCCCCAGACATGGATCGGATGGTCATTTACCCAAGACAGAAGCGGGATTAATGTTGAATAGTATGCTATGCCTATTATGCTATGTGTGGGTATGATTATAGAGTATGACACCACTATAGTTCATGTTGAGGTGTTAAAAGAAAACGCCTCAAAGGCCGTTGTGAGTTAACCTCTCTCAGACATGCACCACAGATAGAAAGTACCATGGATTGTATGGAAGAGGTGCAGCACGTTGGATGGCGGATAATGACACTTTTGGAAAAGTTCACGCCTGTCACACAATCCTCCGATTTTGCCTCACATACGTGCACCTTGGCTTTCCAGAGTCTTCATTCTATTAATAAGATCCTTGCAGCAACTACTGGTGTCATCACCTTTGTACAACAGTGTCTGTACGATGCAGATCCCCGCCTAGTGCTCGGTATACCAGGTAACTTCACGTATCCCGGCTATTGGACTTTTGATGTTACTGACCTTCCTGGCATTCGAGGGCAATGAGTATTGATACATTATGACGCCTTTGATTGTTCCCGATTTTGATATGAACACTCTTGACCCAACTTCCTTTGGGTGTCACCAGCTGAGCATAAACATATATATATTTCCTTTCAGAGTTCTAAAATCTACACCTTGAATTTGACATGGGGTGATTGAGTGATTTCTCGCTTCCCCGAACACGACCGTAGTGGTCCAACAAGTCAGCCAATTTTGATAATGAAATAAGTTTTATCCAGTTTTTAATAAAATGTTCATGCACTTTAGTTCGGCACTCTCTTTTTGAGTTGGTCGGTAACCATCAAGTTCTTTAATGAATCAAAATCATTCACCCTTTCGTTATCCAGCCATTCTTCCAAGTATGTCTTTTTAATGCAAACACAAGGTCTTTCCAATATGTTTCTGCTTTTATTTTTTAATGATGAGTGAACCGTAGTCTACAATTTTTGGCACTAAACCTAAAATGTTCCAGCAGTTAACTCCATCATGCAGGCGTATTCGTCGGTTCTTTCTTCTGCTTCTCTAGTTATAAATTGAACAATGCCTGTTGGGAAAAGAGGTAACAACTGAGTAGCCCAATCGATTTTATTTAAATCTACCCTCCAAGCTAGACGTTCAAAGGTCAGCAAGATAAGACTGATAAGACTGATGTCATCAGTTCTTGAATCAAATTAAAAAATATATCTCACGAAATGTTATCTTGGATCCACAATGAAAGAAGAACTAATAGAAATTATTTCTATTATTATGAAAAAATAAGATATATTGTATCAAAAAATATAGCATTTCTGTGCTTAAAAATGTAAGAATTTCTTTTGCTTGTCTTAAGCATTTTTATAATACTTTGGTGCCTGTTAATTTGGTATCGTTATTTTTATGGGTTATACATATTCATAAGCAAATTTAAACTACAAGAATAACTTTTAAGATAGTGCAAATACTACACAAATACTTTTAAAGTTTAAAAAAATACTTTGTAATGCAAAAAATTGTTTTTATAGATATACGATTTCAATAAAAGTCACTAATTTATTTCACAAATTCTTCTAACTCCATCAGATCATAGTAAGTAAAATTACAAAAGAGCTGGGAGTCGGATAATTTTTGGGTGACTTCCCATCTCTATTGGGTCATTGTGTATCCACGGAACTTCAAACCTGCAAGCCATTTATTGGCCGTCAAAATTAATCATTTGCATACTTGGTACAACGGAATTCATATGAGAAATTTCGAGAAGAACCATTGTTTAGAGTGCTTCGGTTTTTCTTTCCTAAAAGATTACACATGTTTTGTAACAAAGAAAAAGAAAATTCAATTCGTAAAGTATATTTGAAAATTTCTTTTTATTTTCGAGGTTGATCAGAGAAAATTTTTAAAAATATTATAATGTTTACAATGTTTTTTCTCATTTTTTTTTTCAAAATAATAAGCATTAAGCATGTGGTAGTTTTTCGCTTAAAAATTAATAGTACATCATCATAATATTTTGTAATCAAACTTGTTTTCGTCATCCTTTTTTATGTTTCCTTTTATGTTTTATGTCGGTGAAAATATTCTCTGTATCCCATAATATAAAAATACAAAGTTTAAAATATAATTGTTACATTCGGATATAAGCTACAAGCATTGATTTAAACATAATTGTCAAAGTACATGTTATTGGACATATTTTTTTATGTAGCTCAATTAATGTAAATATATGAGGCAGACTTATTAATTAACTAAGCAATTACGTATACTAATTTCTTTTACATACATTGGAATGAAAATAAACTATTATTCAACTTCGTTAGTGTGTTGAAATTACACTTTTAGTGATGATGATTATATTCAACGCAGTTAGCTATGTTGCTATTAGCGGTTTTATGCGTCTATTAAAGATATAAATTATCCAGTCTCTTAAATGTAATGAACTGTTTTTCCTGGTAGATAAACAGCATAAAATTAAAATAAATGTCTCTTCATTATTTAGTATAGGGTAATTATGGTTATAAATCTAGTTAAGTTATCTTTTATTATTAATAACATAAAAGAAATCTATATTATGGATTTGAAGGAATTATTATTTAGAAATTATGAAGTTGATTAATAAAGTTCAGGAAATTTATAATTTCACACATTTTTAAATTATGTTTTTAACTTATCGTATCTTGATTTCTTGATCTAATCAGCACATTTAACCTTAAGTTTATTGTCACAAGGGAGATATGTGTGACTTTTGCATTTTGTCTTGCTTTTTTTGTTCATTCATCAAGATTACTAGATTACTCAAGATTACTTACTTTTATTTATCAATTAAATTTAAAAATTCTAATTAAAATACAACAACATTTTCTTTTGCTTATGTTTAGTAATGTAACTTTAATGATGTTTCTCTAGAGAAACAAACCAAACTAAGTATAATTGAAAATGCAGTCAACTCGCTTTTACACTTATTTCTCCTTGAAATGACAGAGAATATTCCTTTTTATTGCAATCTAAATATCAACCCAGGAAGAGTAAGTAGTCTACATCAAGCTAATCCTTCCTTTCCTTTTTAAAAACACCGTTAATCTACAAAGAAAAGAAAAAAAATACCCGTCCACAATGAACGATCGCTGAAAGTTAAATCAACGATCAATTAAATCAATCAACGATCAATTATCAATTAAGAACGATCAATTAAATAAAAAATTTCAAAATATTTCCAAAGAATTGATTTTATACCTCTGTATAAATTCACGTAGTTCGTATTACATACAAACTATGAAATCACACGAATTTAAGAAAGGAACAACATCTTCTATTCCTTTTATATGTTTAATAATGTAACTTTAATGATGTTTTCTCTAGGGAAACAAACCAAACTAAGTATAATTGAAAAATGCAATCAACTCGCTTTACACTTATTTCTCCTTGAAATGACAAAAAGAATATTCTTTTATTGCAATCTAAATATCAACCCAGAAAGAGTAAGTAGTCTACATCAAACCAACCTAACCCTCCTTTCCTTTTAAAACCACCGTTAAGCTACAAAGAAAGAAAGAAAAGAAAAAAAAAAAAAATACCCGTCCACAATGAACGATCGCTGAAAGAAGGATTGCGGCAGTTCAATGGCAGTTAGTTGTAAGTCACGCGAAAGTGTTGAAGGGCAACGCAAGACCTGGCGTGTCAATTACCTCTTCAGGAACACACAGAGATACAGATTTCGCTTCTTAACAGACGATGCAAAATGACGGAAATAACCTTCGCCAATAACGGAGAAGCCGTATTCCCCGCTGCAGTGGGTCAACGACAAGGAGAGACAAAAAGCTTTCAGCTCAACAAGAAATAGCTCTGAATAATGCTTTTTGTTTGGTCATGAATTGCTGCTGGCAAATAAAAGTTACGTTTGTTTTGCTTCAGTTAAGGTCGGATACTTCCAAGTAAGGGACCCTGAGCCGTCGGAGAAGGAATTGAGTTCGTTTTTGTTGAGATACATTCGATTTCAGAAAATTTGATACAAGGATTGATTATAAGATAATAAAATAATTCTCCGATTAGGAAATGATAATCGAATAGAAGTTTCGTTTTTAATGCTTTTTATGTACCATGGGTTTTTTATCCTAGGGTTCATGGGCTTGGTTCTGGATGTCCGTGAATATGGATGACGAAAATAAATATGCATAATGAATTTCTTTTCACTGACCTCAAATTAAATCTACAATGTATGTACTAAATTGTAATATTACTGGTTATGAGGGATTTAACAATAGAAATAAAAGATTGTTTCGTATCACTGTTTAACAGATTTTATTATATTATCTTTTTTTACGTTTAGTTTTTTTTATGTTTAGGTATTTATTTTAAATGAGATGAAATGTTTCAAATGGGTGTAAATTTATTGGTATTTTTCCTTTAATTTTTATCTGAAGACATAAGAGAAAATTCGATATTTTTAAATTTACATTTTCGATTGAATAAAAGATTTAAAGACTATTATTTAATGTTTGCCTCTCAATCACTAATATATATTTTAATATATGGTTACATATTTTACTATACTAAATGGTTATCAAAAGAGTAATTTTAGTTTAATTCAGACAAATATTTATGTTAGAAAGTAAAGAGTAAGTTTGAACCGTTTTCGTATGAAAATTAATAATTTTTACTACATGTTTTATTACATTATAATGTTTAATAAACTTTATAATATTTATTGCTTTGTAATATTTTTAAGCATTTAAAATAAATGAAACATGTCACATTTACATACAACACAAAAACTGAGTAAAAATTAAATCTATGTGTGAAATGTCAATTATCATACTTTATAGTCATGCAAAGACAATGATCAGATATTATTTTAGAAAAAAAGTTTAGATCAATTATTGGTTTTTCAGCTTTCAACAGATACTAAGAAAACTTTCATTAAAGATATTTAAATGTGTATTTTACTTAAAATTTATTTTTCAGAAAATGTCCTTATCTCTTTAAAGTAAATATAATCCTAACCTATATATAATTCAGTAATATAACAACTTGCTATAGTTTTGCTATTTGAATAAAAAAAGAAAAGAAAACGTTTCAGAAATATAGATTAATTTGCGTTAAATTTTTTTTTCAATGTATAAAAATTACCGAAAATCAAAGAGAAAAGGTTTTATGAATAAAAGTACGTTAAATTAATTCATAAAATTATAGCATCGATTGCATTCAAAGTTTCCTTAAGAGATTATTTTCGTTTTTTCAACCGGTCTTGTAAGGTATACCACATTAATAAAAATCTCGACACATAAGGGTCAGTTCTGAAAGGAGAGGGAAAATTATCTTTTTTTCCCCAACCAAAAAAGCAAAGGGTCCTAAGTATCTGAATGAGATGAGAATGTAAATTGACGCGTAGGTCAATGGAGCTTCGTGTAATTTTATGTCGAGACTTCATTAATTATTTAATTAATTAAATACCACGAGGAACGATCAATGTAGATCATAATTATTCAATTGTAAATAAAGAAAGTGTACATATTCTACAAAACCTGGAGGTAATTATGCATGGAAGCATTGCATGGAAACCCAACATCATACATCATCAGGAAAGACAGGATCCGCCAGATAATTGATGTAAGCAACTTTCTCTTTGTGTCTGACAAATTTTTAGTCACTAATATATATATATATATATATATATATATATATACGTGGATATTTGTTGAGAAGAGAGACAGAGTATAAAAATGATTCGTGACATAATAAAAGACCTCCTAGACATAGCGACGAGTTAAGGGAAAATGTCACAAATTCAATGAAGGTTGCTGAACTTAAAAAATTTACTTACGTATATTGATAACTATAAAAGATGGTCCAGGTTTTTGTGGTAGATTATATAGTATTTTTCATTGAGGAGAGAAAATTATAGGACGAAAGATAAGAAAAACTAGTATAGAATTAGAAAAAGCAAAACCAGAGAAAAATAATTCTAGTTCTGAGAACTATATATCTAGTTAAATTACATATACTATTAATTACATATCAAATTGTCGTATATTATCGTTGCCTATTCAAAAAAAAAAGGGAGAAGGGTGGAATTTATTTTTCTTAACTTTTCAGAGTGCTTTTCTGTGAAAGGGCTACCTGAAGAATTAAAAAGGTGAAATTTTGTTAAATATGTTAGAATACAAGTCCGTTAATATATTGGTACATTTGAAAGATAAGGATATCACTGAATATGACAAAATAAAACGCAACTCTCAGGAAATTTGAGACTACTACTTACGCGTGCTAGGAAAAATTTATAAAAGTCAAGGTGTAAGGCGAATGAAACTCATGTTCAGCTTGCGTTACTCTTTTAAAATCTGGTTAAGTATTAGAGAGTTTTTGCATAACGTTTTTTTATCGTCCGATATTTTTCTTCCTAGCGCGCATGCTCATATGAATAGCTCAGTAGTGCAGTATTACAGATACGCATGCGCAATAGTTACAATGTTTCCTATGAGCATGAGCGCTAAGAAGAAAAAAATATGACGATAAAAAAAAAAACGTTGTGCAAAAACTCTCTCTATTATTGTAGCTTGCGTGATATTAAAGATATTGAGTCGTTGAAGGATTTAATTATAAGTGATAAGTTTTATGAGACTCTGGATTCAAAGACGGCTTTACATATTAATATTAACCAAGGTCATACGTGGTTTAAACCTAACTATATGATGGAATTAAACATACATTTTACATCTAAAGGTAAAATCTTATTCCGAAAGATATGTAAATGAGCGTAAACAAATGTAACGATTATAATAGGAAAGATAAGGTTCGCCGAATTATATCAGAGAGTTGAGAAGAAAAAAATAAATAAAGTAGTTGCTATTCGAATAAAATAAAGAAGATAAAATGTTTTTTGTTTTTCTTGAGGTTCAGAAGACATTTTTTCGAGGGATTGTGGGGAAAAAGTTCTACTTTCTTTTTTACTTTAGAGAACCTGCAGTAATAGTTGAAGTTCATTTGAATTACTTTCTAATCCTTCTTATAATTGATCATCAAACCCCTGCGTACAGTTAGCGTGAATGTGGAGGAAAAGTGATGGAATATATAATTTGTTCGGGTGCCCATGTAGGTAACCCCGTTGTATCTGGTTCTCATTAGGAGATGAATATGATAATACATATTCATCGTCTGCCTTTTGGGGAGAGGGTTGAAGTAAAAAATTTTTAATGTTGCAGTGACTTTAAAAAACGGAAAATCAATCATCCTATTGAGTGCGCGAAGGAGGTTATCTGTATAAATTATTAAAAGAACTAGCGTTACTAACTTTGAATATTTACAGATGTTTTGTGCCATGAATATGGAAATTTAAACAAGGATTCGAAAAAAGAGGAGAATTTTCGCATTGGTTCAGGAAAACAATGTGGCCAATGATGTGACAGCTACTTTAGAGGAAGGGGACATACTAATAAAGAATATGAACAGTGAGGATTCAAACAATTTTAGTATGGATGCAATGAGATTGCGAGAGGAACAGACGCAATGCGATTCGTTGGGCAAAGTTCGTGAATTATTAAAAGAAATTTAATGTTCATTGAGGAATTAATTTATCACAAGGATAAAGTACTAGGAGAGCTTATAAACTAGATCATCGTATTAGCAAAATGCCGAAGTGATAAAGCATTAAATTATACTATGAAACAGTATTTGGAGGACACATGGGAGTTAAGAAAACAAAGAAAGATAAATTTTTAATAAAGATTGATTTGTCAGATAGGCAAATGTTGCCAACTTACAAAGACAGAAAAATTATTGCTGGACAACTGAATACGGCTGTTATTTGGCCACAGACCTTTTAGTATAGCGAATTATATTGGCTCTTTTATAATTGAACATTGACATTTTTGAAATTTAACTGGGTGATTTTTTTGGTGAATTTGGTGAAATTTAACTTCCTTCTCTGCGCATCGACATAAGTATATTCTGTGTTTAGTGAATCTTCTATACAAGATGGCCTTAGATTATTCCTATCAAATCATTATCTGCTAAACTGGCTGTAATGCCTTCTTCTTGAAATTTTCTCGGGGATTGGGATATGTAGTATTGTGCAATTCAGCGATCTGAGACAAATTTTAGATCGGCCATATTTAGAAAGAGAATTTTTGAAGAGGCAGGATTGAGCCCAATCTCTCTTGTCAGGAAGCAATACGTA